>MUZH01004127.1:0-45938 GCA_003012965.1 Juglanconis oblonga | reverse complement strand
TCCCCACCCCACGAGTCCGCCGTTCAAACATTCTGAAATACCCCCGATTCGTCCTGCGCGGTACAATGAAGCCGGATTCGATAGTTGTCACAGCAACTGCATTGTGGCCGGCGCATTGTATCGCCACCGTCGTTGAGGCCCGGAGCTCGGCCACCGCTTGCCAGACGGTTCTGTCTCCTACTTACGCACCTCCCACTGTTAGAAGTGGCTGGACCAGTCAGTTGGTGGTTTCAGGCTTGACAAAACCCAGGTATGATGATGATAAACAAGGGCTCCGAAAGGATGACCGACCGCCTTAGGTACCTTACCTGGCCATGAAAAAGCGCGTGACTGATCTCCTATCACCAGGAGTATTGTCTTTGACTCGTCTGGAGCGCTCCTGGTTCTAGAGAGCGGCGTGGGCATCAGACGCTTGACCTTTACCGACAATGGGGGATCATGTCTGATAGCAGACGACCCAGGTGTTCTCATCGTCAACATGACATCGGTTTGTGCACCGCCGAACGACAACTGCTGACCCTCGGAGGATACTGACCCGACTGACTATACGCCAATTAGCTGAACCACGGCCTTGCCATTTCCGCTGATGGGGAGACTGTATACGCCTCCAATGCCGAGTCCGTCTTCGCATGGCCATATAGTAATAGCACCGGTTCTGTGACAGCAAACGCAACGATCATTGTGTCGGGCATGGCAAACAATGACCAGCTCACGCGAAGTCTGCTCGTGTCACAATCCGAGCCCGGCATGATCGTGGTATCCAGGGGAAGCGGTGGAAATGAAAAACAAGCAACTGTTTTGTCCAGTGGTTTGGGCCAAGTGAAGGCTTTCAACCTGTCAGACTTGTCAACATCATCCTCTGAGCCTTATGATTTCAGCACGACAGGCCGCTTGCTCGGTTGGGGGTTTTTCAATGCTGTCGGACTCGGCGAGCATCCGAAAACAGGCGGAATATTTGCCATGGACAATGGCGTTGGCGATATAACAAGGTAGATGATCTCATCCCCAGTGGCCGTGGCCACCCGCCCAAACGGCGCCTGAGAACGAGATACTGATCCGGAGAACTAAGGGACGGGGTGGATATCCACCAAAGCAACCCAGGTGACGAGATGAATTTCCTTGGCGGGTTCACCTCAGCCTCTGAAGATGAAAATCAAGGGTCCAACTACGGGTACCCATTCTGCAATGCTGCATGGAACACAAGCATCCCAAATGCCCCGGCTAGTCTGGTCGTCGGCCAGCAATTCAGTGAATTTGACAACAGCACCTCGAATGACACCTCGTGCGAGGAGGATTTCGTTCGACCGCGGCTAACGTTTCGTAAGCATCCTTTTCCTTGATTCATTACAATTACGGCGTAGACGAGTGCCATCGTTGACATCGGATGAAGAACCTCACCAGGCACCCTTGGACATGCTGTTCTCCTCGGACGGAACAACTGCCTTTATCAGTTTCCATGGCTCGACAGACGTGGAAACCAACCCAGTGGGCTATCTGGTCGGATCAGTTGCCTTTGATTCTGCCACGGGCCAGCCCACAAGGGCATATGACAGCACTGCTGCTTTAGTCGATATCATCCGCAACGCAGACGACGCCAACTGTCCGTCGTCCTGTATGCGGCCAGTTGGCTTGGCGATTCGTGAAGACCGACTGTTCTTCTCATCAGACGCCACGGGGGAGATATACGTCCTCGTAAAGTCTGATACTGCTTCACAAAGTCACAACAGAACAATGCACGTGGCTGTTGGTGTCTCGGTGGCTTTTGTCGTCGTTATCCTCGTCCTTAGTGGCTTTGTTATTTGGCGATGGAGACGGAGCAGAGAGATCCTTGGAGTTGGAACCTCATCAAGAGATGTAAGCCTCGGAGAAATACACCACGACCCGCCCAAGCATAAGAAGAGCCCTGGACTTCGGTTGACTGGTTGCAAAAGCTGGGTAAGGTTCCCAGGTGGAAGGCATGTATCTCAAGACGAGTTGCAAAGGCAGGAGAGATAGCATCGGAATAGCCCGGAATTTTGAGGCAGAGAGAGAGCAAACCTTGGATATAGTATAAAGCTTCACAACTTGAAATTCTAGGCCTTCCACTACTACGCAGAGCATATCATCCTTGATTTCGTACGATCTCCGCAGTTCGCGGACACTACTTAGTATGGCGGATCTATGCATTCTACAATCGATCTTAGCTAATCTCTCTTAGTATAGATACAATTTAGATGCTTATTATGTAAAGAATAATATAAGATAGTATAAAGCTAGATGTTTCTAAATTACCTCTCTATATACAACTTCTCTTATATAATAGAGGACGCTTAAAAGCTTAGCACCTAAGATTATGTAGTATATAAAGAAGGAGATTTATATATTAGTTATAAGTAATTTCTATATGCTAAACCGGAGATATTATAAACAGCTAGCCCTAATAAGGCTTTAACCTAGCTAGCATCTAAAGCATTTAGCTAATACAAGTTAGCTGCTTAAGCTATTACGCTAACGAAAAAGCATATAATAATCCTAAAAGATAGGACTATATTAGCTAAATTAATAGGATAGGGCATAGCTTAGCTGATTATAGATATTAAACTCTTATAACTTAATCTCTATATGCTCTTTCTATTTATTATTAAAAGTAATACTTTTAAATAAAGTAGTATATTATATAATAGAAGAAGGAGTACTTCTATATTCTATATAAGCGGACGCGGTATTAACTTCGCTATGCTAATAAGTACTTTATATAAACCTAGCAGATTTTGTCTTTACTAGTTAAGAGTACCTCTTTATATATTAAAAAGCATATATTAGACGAAGTATTAAATTCTTTCTATTAAACCGATAAATAGATTAAATCGTCTTTACTGCTCCGAATTCGACGTATGTTCTATATAAGCTCCTATATATATTTAGTATCTGGATAAGCTAGTTAAATTGCTATTTCTAATATTTAGGCTAGTTTATTTAGTTACTTCCGGATTAGTTTATAAGATTAGCGCTTATTAGTACGTATTTTAATAGCTTATAATATAGTAGTAGGAGTGTTTTTATAGCTATTGTATTCTATATTTAAACGTCGGAATACTACTAAAGTTTGATTAAAGCGTTGCTTTTGCACTAACTAGTATTTCATATTAAGATAGACAGTTTAATATATTAGATTAAACCCTTCTATACCCTGATAGACCGAGGAAATAAACCGGAAAAGTTGTGTTAGCTGTCCTGAAGCGCAATATAGGGCCGTCAGCTGAGAAATGTAGCGGTGCGACAAGTTTATTTAAGTGCAGTATGCGCCTGTACGAGCACATAATGCCATATCTACGAGAAAATACGGGATCCCGTCCGCTCTCCCCTAGTCAAGCTCGTAAGAGGCCGATTAGTAGTCAGGTGGGTGACCACTGGCGAATCCCGGCTGCATTATGTTTTGCTTTTTTCCTCCTTTTTTTTATTCTGCATCCGAGTCATTTCCTCCGCGTTCTGTCGGCCGACGAAGAGCCACTAGGAGATTGACCACGGCAAGCTCTACACATTTGCCAATTTTAAAGGATTATGTATGTGTATGCACGAGTAGTTGAACTAAATTGAATGAAAAAGTCTACAGATCTCCCTGGTCCTGAAAAAAACAACACGCGGTATTCCTCGCGCGTATACATAGTATGGACTGCCGGGAGGCCTGAGAAGTCCAGGACCATTCAGTCGACCTCGTGATCACACGGGACGGTGTGGAGACCCTTGCTGCTCCATACAACACAACAGCAAGTCGGGCATAGCAGGGGCCGTCACTCCGTTGGCTGCGTCAAACCCTAATTAGTAAAGACGGCTTCTCGGTACTTTTCGTGTCCGTCTGTCGCTTCTCACATCGTTTGACCGCTTTCCTCATTGAGCCAGCGCTGTCTTCGAGTAAGCTGATGAACACTCCTCCATCGAATATCGAGACCAAGTCACCTTCCACATTCAGTCATGCAGCCCTATGTTGAATCAAAGATAGGAGTCACATATAGAGTGGGACCGTGGCTAATTGATTTCTGAGATACTCTGATAATAAGCTGCGCAGCCCTCACGGTTTACATACTGCTCAACGACACTTTTATGTGTCTCTACAGGAACCGAAGGCTATGTCTCCGCCCCAATCGTCGTCCATGTGCGGACGTGATTCTGCCAGGGCAAAAACGAAAACGCTTTAGCGGCATCCGGGGACTCTTGATGTTGGCCGACATTCCACCGGCTCCCAAGGATGCTATCCCGAAACAAGATGATGGCACGGCAATGAGGCTCAGACGTCGGACACGGTAAAGAGGGAGTTCTCTCGGTGCGTCAGATTGCCACAGGTACAAGGAGACGGACAGAAGGAAGGCCGGCATGATGAACATGCCAACAGTCATCCTTCGATGAGAAGAAGATGCGCAATAGGCATCGGAATGACGAGCATGTCGACCTATAAGCGTAGGAGAGCCCCGCAGACTCCGCAGGATTACTATCTTCTTGCATTCCTATTTAAATACAGTTGCATCTACCACTCTGAGGGCTTGCTCCAGATCACTAGTGAACCCCAGAATCTCAGTATACTCATCCGCGCCTCTCTGCCCATCTTCCCCCGCCGTTTTACCCGATTGTACGACTGGGCTCGACTCGGATCCTCAACCAGCTAGTGATGGCGCTGAACAATACTAACCCGGAGGGTCTCATCCCCAAGTTGAAAGAGCTTGTAGAGCAGTTTGCGCATGAGGACCCCACGGATAAATATGTCGAAGCGTCAGATCATCCGGACATCTTCAAGCCTCGCGGCTTTCCCGAGCAAACCGTCGATCTCGGAGAGGTTCATATGAACTACGCTGTTGCTGGTTCAGAGAACGATCCAGCCCTGCTTCTCATCCCAGGGCAGACGGAATCTTGGTGGGCATACGAAAACGCCATACGCCTGCTCTCTGAGTCGTACCAGGTCTTCGCCGTTGACCTTCGAGGACAAGGCCGGTCGACCTGGACCCCGGGCCGCTACAGCCTCGACAACTTCGGAAACGACCTTGTGCGCTTCATCGATCTCGTTATCAAGAGACCCGTGGTCGTCAGCGGCTTGTCGTCCGGTGGCGTCCTCAGTGCCTGGATGTCAGCCTTCGCGAAACCGGGCCAGGTCGTCGCAGCCGTGTACGAGGACCCACCGCTGTTCGCCTCAGAACTCACCCCGGCCATAGGACAGTCGGTGAGACAGACGATTGCAGGACCAATGTTCAGGATCTGGAGCAAGTGGCTGGGCCCGCAGTGGTCCATCGGCAACGAGGACGGGATGCATCAAGCCATGGCTCATGAGCTGCCTTCGTGGATTGCCAAAGCGTTGACCGCCATCATGGCCGACACGAAGACGGCACCCTTCATGGGTCCGGCGCCAGAGCTGAAGGAGTACGATCCCGAATGGGGCGACGCGTTCTGGAGCGGCCGAGTCGCGTTGACTTGCTCACACGAGAACATGCTCAAGCATGTCAAGGTGCCCGTCCTGTTCACACATCACTTCCGACGGGTGGACCCCGCCTCAGGGAATCTCGTCGGGGCCCTGTCGGATACACAAGTGCAGCATGTGCAGCGGCTCGTCGAGGGCGCGGGCAACTCGTTCACGTACCAGTCGTTTCCCAAGATGCCCCACTCCATGCATGAATACGACCCAGTTTGCTATGTCACGACGGTCACGGAGTGGCTGGCAGAAAAAGGCCTCGGCAAGGCGCTGAAGCCGACGCAGGACCAGCTGCCCAAGAAGGACTCGGACTCGGACTCAGACTTCCAGCCGGCCAGCCTCGAGACGGCGGCACCGCCGACGGCTAGGGTGGACGGGGTTTGGGATCTGTCAGTCCAGACGCCGATTGGGAAACAGAAGGTCAAGCTGATCCTCAAGTCAGATGGCAATGTGTTGTCAGGAGCGTTGGACGGCACAGAGGGAAGAAACGAAATCACAGAAGGCACCATAGATGGTTCCTCTATCTTTTTCCGTGCCTCGATAAAGAGACCTGTCAAGGTCAAAGTCAGCTACAAGGCAACAGTCGAAGGGGAGCAGATGACAGGGACAGCCAAGACACCATTGCTCCCAACAATCAACTTTAGCGGTACCCGTGTTGCAACCGCATCTTGACGGTAATTGTCTTTCTCGATCGGAGGTCTCCAAGTTTGGAACAGTTCTTTGCTTGTTCCTGGTGGATGGATGGTGTTGGGTAGTACGTTCTTGGGACGTCTCGGAGTCTCGGAGTATGACAGCAGCATGGATACTTCTCGTTTAACTGCTGGTTGGCAGCGTGTCCATTCACTTCCACTTTCACGTAAACATCTTTGCCAGTACATTCGCGTACTAAGGAATCTATGAATTAGCTACTTCAGTTCGAATCATTTGTCAGCAAGGTCCGTAAGTGGGTGGTTGTTGTTTCGTAAGCTGTTAATATAGCTATAAAAGCTGTAATAGTTTCCTTCATACAATAAAGGATGCTCAAAAGCCTAGCACGCAAGATTACAGAGTCTATATCACTAATATCTAAGAATTTAAGACTATTTTCTTATAGGCCTTTTGCTTTATATAGCTTTTAAAAAGAGATATTATTGAATTGAGTTATAAAGCTTTTATTTCTATTAAGAACGATTTAGTAAAAGCGCAATGCAGTAGATTAAGATAGAAGGAGAGCTAAATAAACCTATTATTACTCCTTCTTACTACTACAATAAGCGCTTTAATAGGCTCTACTATAGTTTCGAAGCTATATACGACGAGTAAAATAAAATACGAACTTTAAGTTACTCTTTTCAAATCATTATATAAGCCGGATTAAATTAAACTTAAGATATAGTATAACTTAGCTTTAACTTAGTTCTACTAGAATCGTAGTAAGAGGGGTTTAGTCTAGCCTTTAAGCAAGGTTTTTCTCTTCGAATTTTTATAGAGGAACTATATGTCTTCTAAGTGCTATATAGATATAGCTAGCATAATAAGAATTATTATTAATAGTTCGACTATTCTAGTACTTAACTAAGTTCTTGATACTCTGAAGAAATACCTAAGTAGGAAAGAACGATACGAAAGACCGGCCTTGTCCAGAAAATTTTGAAAGGCTCGCTGTACGATAGGACAACATAGGTAAGACCCGGACTATCTGTCTCGGGTATACTATTATTCATGTCGTAATGTCTGAGCGAAATGCGACCTCCTTAGCGGCCCTTTCCGAGGTCGTTATCCTTGTCAGAATGTCTTCAGAACACCTAAGACGTAAGTTGAACCGCTTTCTTTCCTTCGTACACATGAATGGCCTTCGCAAATGATTCATCAATCTTCTGCAGGCGTGCCTCTCCGTCTGCTCTGCCTCCTTCGGGTATTTTACTGAAGACCGCATCTGCAAATTTCTGAGAAGACTTCCTTTGCGCCTTCAAATTCATTTTGACAAGGATATTGAGGTGGATCGGGCCTATGCCAATCAGTGCGAACTCGGGCTTCGCTTCGATGACCGTCTCCATCGTCGTGTTGACAGCAGCGACGAGGTTGTCGGCAGCGATAAGAGCCTCGATGCTTTCCAATACTGTCAGATTATCTGAGTGTGTCGCCTTTTTGATGCCGCGATGGATCTTTCCATCAAGGACCCAGGACTTCGTCTGGATAACAAAAGCCTTCACATGGTCAATGGTACCCTGACCGATAGTGTCGCCGAGACTCTCTGTAGATGAAGTGATACTCTCAATGACGTTAACGATAGGAGCCTTATCAGCCAGTACGCTTCCAACACTGAGGGTCAAGACCCAGAAGATGTTGGTGTAGAGCATGGTGCTTGAAGGTATTGGAATATATGGGCTTTGGTTGATTGTTGATTGTAGATGGTGTGCCAGGTGAAGTAGCCCGTGCGCACCCAGTGACCTATGCCTGGTGTTCGAGTGAAAAGGAGCAAAAGAAAAAGAGAGTCCCCACCTGAAGGGTGTACCGCGGCAATATATAGGAGAGAGGATCCCATGTCACGAATTGGATGACCAGTAGATACAAGGCTGGCCTCGGGGAAGGACTCGCACTTACAGATTCGATGACAGTCGGCTGGTTATATTAGTATCCATGGGGTGCCCAGCTTGTGATCACGTACGAGGCTATCGCTAGGGCTGGACCTGGTTCTTAAGTCATTGGACCAAGCTCAGGTTGAGTCAGAAGATTTAATTCTGATTCTTACCAGTACTTAGAGTCCTCCTTCACGAGTAGAATCCTGCACGGCATACGACTGGGTGAATACCGTCCAGACGGGAGGTACTGACTATCAGAACCTTGAAATACATGGTCATTAATTGTAATTCTTCAACTCGATCTGAAAAGGGTGGCAAGTATCTGCAAGCTCTCAGAGTGATCTTCAAAAATCCACATCGCGGAGATCTTCGTTTCCAAGGTTTTGCGTAATTCTGACTACAGCAATGTAATTAAAGGTTGACGTAGGGAGTCCAGAACCCGAAATAGTGTACGTACGGCCCATTAATGATGATCTGGCAGGTATGGTACTTATAGCGCTCGGGCGTTAATACTGTGCGACCGGCATTACGCAGAACATATGTTCACAAGTACTGTATCTAATGTATAGACTTGAGCCTCCTGGGCCTGAAGACGCTTCTATGTATATGGAGAATCTGCTATAGAACACTTGGTAGGTTCGGGAATTCGCTGAGCGCTTAGACTCGGCAAAATGATGTTCGCTCGAGTAACATGCTCTTTCGGTATGTACCAGGTGGGTAGGTGAGGGCCTAACAGCTGGCGTCAAGTTCGGAATGGTGCCAAGGTTACCGGACTGAAAAGACTACCTACTGCAATAACCACGGCATTCAAACACGTGAATTTACTGTGCCTTCGGCAACCATAACTCGACGATGTTCCTTACCATTCTAGGTCATTAGGATAATTCTTACGCTAGGCAATAGGTACGAGTAGGACTGATGATCTGCAGAGGATGATCTGGAAATTTGGGCGTTATGGTCACAAAAGGTTCATAATTTATTCAGCAACTAGTGCTACAATAGAGGGCCATGGGGTGATACCCGCATAGATCTGTGCCGGAATTTGCCATTGACATGTTGTCCCGGATTACAGGGCTCTAGTCCCAAGTCTAATCAAATCCAAGTAGCCATTCTAACTCGCAAATGGATGTTGAGGTCCAGACACCATGCCTGCGCTCGGGTATCATTGCAACCGGATCCAACCAAACGCCCCCAGATGCTATCTGTCTAACTTCCTACCCCTGCCTCGCCTGTCTGCCATAGCTCTTCTCTCAAGGTCGCTCAACCTCTGTTCCCTTCGACCATACTCTTCGTTTGACCATCTGCCAGCAACCTAGACGTTCGGATTGGCCATTCCACGTGTCCCTTTCTTTTCTTTCTTGGCCTGATTTGTAGGCTTTGTTCCGTTCTCCCTCTCGGACATCCACGCTGCCTCGATCTCCTTCAGAGCTGCCAGGACTGGGCCGCCAGACCCGTGGGACAGGAGGTCCTTCTGGTGCTTGGACATAGGCTTTAGCACGTAGTCGGAGACGGTGTCGCGATCCCTGCCGTCCGGGCGACCGATGCCAATGCGAATCTTGGCCCACCTCGAATCCCTGTAGTCGGCGGGTCGCATGGTAGCCATGATGCTCTTGAGGCCATTGTGGCCGCGGTGGCTGGTGTCCCACTTGCGGACCTTGACGACGCACATCTCCTCCTCGAGATCATCGTGTACGACGACCAGGCCCAGGGGGGTCTGGCCGGTCTCTGCGAGGAACTCCTTCCATGCCTTGGCGACCCAGGGCCCAGAGACGTTCATGAGGGTGGGACACTGGAGGAGGGTGTACTTGGGCCCCCTGGAAGCTTGGGTGGCCTTCTTGGCGATGCGCTCGGAGGAAAATTGTGGTTGACTTAGGTGATGGTGCAGCTGTTTCTGTAGCGAGAGCAGAGCATGGTGGCCGGCGGAATGGAGGCCTTGGTCGTAAGGAGGCGGGTTGCCCAGGCTGACGACGAGGAAGTGCGGATCGAAAACGTCCTCGTCGCCAGCAGGAGCAGCAGTGTTTGCAGTCATAGAGGGGTCCATAGTGGTTCTGGTGGTGGACATAGGAGAGGTGTGTGGCTTGGGCCTTGTCCTCGGGGAGATGAGTGATATAGGAAGTGTGCATGAGCGTATGATGGCAGGAGAGAAAAGAGAAGGACGTGGGCGGCACGAGGCCAGACCTAAGTATGCGAAACTGGCCTTCCCCATCATGTCTCGAGCTATTGTCTCCTTCTCTGAGTAATTCGATAGTTCCCCGGCTCCTGGTGACGGTCTTGCGTTGATCGGGTTCTATTTTCTGCGCCGCTTTGTCGATGCGCGTCGACCCTAGAGTTCTAGACTAGGGCAGCACTAGCACTGTACCTGCGTACCCAGGTAGGTCACCGGCTTACAAACTAGGTTTTTTTGTAATTTTCGCAATGCGGCACACAGCTAGTGTTCAGGGCGGTTCGATCCGGTTCGGTGTGTGTGATTAGAAGAGCGTCTCTGAATGAATGTGGCTTCTTCTCCAGTCATCCGGCAAGAACTCCAGGGCTGTCAGTAAGACTCAAAAATTGCTGCGCCTTGGGCAGGGGGCAGGGGGCAGCCCGGCAGCTCGGATGTGACAGGGATACCAGGGATGACTCAGCTCCCCCGTGGCTCAACCCACATGTGTGACGTAACGTAGACCCACTCCGAGCGCACCGCCACATTTGATCTGACAAGGCCCGTCGTCTCATTCCAACGACATCTGACAGCCACCAGCCCAGGCAGTCACAGTCAGGGCAGTCACAGTCAGGGCAGTCACAGTCAGGGCAGTCACAGCAAAGCATCTCGCGTCCGCCAACCACCGCACCGCACCGCGCCGCAACAACGACGACGACAAAGAAGACGACAACAGCAACAACAAACACCCTGCTCTGAATTGTTAGACCTACCGAACCGGCCTCAGTCCGCCTCACCTTTGGCCCCACCGCATTACCCCCTAGCAGTCTACACGAATCTGTACATCAACC
The DNA here is from genome assembly GCA_003012965.1 of Juglanconis oblonga. Classification (NCBI taxonomy): domain Eukaryota; kingdom Fungi; phylum Ascomycota; class Sordariomycetes; order Diaporthales; family Juglanconidaceae; genus Juglanconis; species Juglanconis oblonga. The sequence continues at coordinate 34,952 of MUZH01004127.1, read as the reverse complement.
TGCATCTGCATCTGCATCTGCATCCGCATCAACACCATTGCCACTCGCCCAACATGTCGTGGGCAGGTATGATCACCGCCATGCCGCCATCTAGCTAGGCGATGGCCGAGGGACAAGCTCGTGCTGATGGACTACTGCTACAGGGTTCAAGAAAAATGTGAACCGCGCAACGACGCAGGTCATGATGAAGACTGGTCCGTCCGCCCTCCGCCCTCCAACCCCCTCCCAATACCTGCAATATCTGCTCTGCGCGTCTACTGCCCAGTCTCCCTCCCCACGATGGCCATCCTCGACTGACTCTCGAACACAGGCCATGTCGAGAAGACCAATGACCGCGATTACGAAGTCGAAGAACGGTACGACAGACTTCAGCTTCTACTACTTGTCTTCTACCTACTTCCCTCCCGCTTCCGACCTGTTCTGACAAGTTCGCAGCCGTTTCCACACCATGGAGACAGCGTCACTGAGACTTCAAAAGGAGGCAAAGGGCTACTTGGACTCCCTTCGAGGTTCGCATCCACCCGCCCGTCTCCCATAATACTGCTCCGTTATCTCACCTGCCTCGCTTCTCTAGCAATGACCGCCTCGCAAATGCGTATCGCCGAGACTATCGACGCGTTCTATGGGGATGCTGGTGCCAAGGACGGTGTCAGCAGGAGCTACAAACAGGCCGTCGAGGATCTGGACGCAGAGACCATAAAAGCCCTTGACGGACCATATCGGTATGGCGAAAGCGCCAAACCCGCTCACTTTGGCCCGCATACCCAGGATGCTGACCCTTGCCCCTCAACAGGACCACCGTGCTGGAGCCTATCTCAAGATTCTGTGCTTACTTTCCCGACGTGAACGAATGTGCGTTTGCCGAATCTGTCTCTCCCCAGCTGCCCTGGACTGATACTGACAATGGCCTCCACCTGCAGGCATCAAGAAGCGCAGTCACAAACTTCTCGACTACGACGCCCTACGCGCCAAGGTCAAGCGCCTCGTCGACAAGCCTGACAAGGACGTGACCAAGCTGCCCCGCGCTGAGAAGGAACAGGACATGGCCAAGGCCGCCTACGAGCAGCTCAATGAACAACTGTGCACCGAGCTGCCCCAGCTCATCGACCTGCGCGTTCCGTACCTCGATCCCTCCTTCGAGGCCCTCGTCAAGATCCAGCTGCGCTTCTGTGCCGAGGCCTACAGCCGCATGGCCCAGGTCCAACAATATCTCGATGCCGAGACGAGAGATCAGTATGCACAGGGCCACCTCGATGCCCGCGTCGAACAGGTTTTGCAGGAGATCCGCGAGTTGAGCATTAGTGGTACAGTCTGATCTTCTCTGGTACAACCTGACTACCAGGGGTTATACTTGGTAACAATGGGCGGCGTTCTTCGGTGTCATTTCCTCTCTATTTCCAGCGTTCATCAGGGAAAACCCCGACACGGGCATATTTCTATCCCAAATGGTGGGACATCCGCCGAGCTCGGGACCACATCGGTTGGGATGTGTGCATTATTGGCCCTAATATGCCTTACCTTCTCCGTGTCAACTTGGCATGATCATTAATTTGGCCTACCGGTCTCTAGAGGAGACCCGTTTCCAAAGATCAAGTGGAGTGTTTCTCGCCTCTGTGCATGCTGTCCCTTGCGAGGTGAAATGAGAAATTGCACTATTGTGGAAGCGTCTGTCGTTCGTCCGCAAGATGCTCCGGCATGTCGGAGGATCAACAGATGTGCAGTGCCGGGTGTGTTCTTCGAAATCAACTGCCATTGCATTCAGCCTCAGGCTTCTTCTAGATACTCTTTTGGGCCTGCAGAGAACCTTGTCTCTTATACCAACTACAATCTCCTTTAGATCAAGGCTTTGTGTCTGTTCCAACTTCTCTTGGCTGCGCTGAGGGGCCTCTAGGTTCACGTGTCAACAACTGGCCTTCTTTTTAAAAGGATGCTCTGCCCGCATCTAGAAGCTTCACTCTGCAGCCTTAGCTTCTGTTTTTTCAAAAATAAAATAAAATGATATGTTATATATATTTTTCTTTCATTAAGAAGGCGTAGTATATGTATATTTTTCTCGTCTGTTCCCCCCGTAGATTGCGTTACTATAAACGAAATGACTGTTATAAATCTATTACATTACAAAGCAGTTACCGTGTGATGCAGGTAGTACACACGCTGTGTCCGCACGATCATCCGGATGCCATAAAGAGCCATCTGGAGCATCCTAACACGAATGCGTCTTCAGGCGCGTCACCTTTCTCTAGTTAGCTTCCACCTGCACGCGCACATGTGCGTGAAACTTGTTTCTTCGACCTTCCTTGCAAAGCGCCTCTTGGCCTCGAACCTCGACACCTACCGCGCATACAAGAGAGCGTATACCGAAGCTTGTGGACAGCCACGAGTATTGTAAAGATTTGTGGAAATGCGGCAATACGCATGCGTGAGAGACAACCGTCAACAGTTGAAGCGCCCTCATGAATGTTCGTCCCGGCAGGACCAAGTCAAACCCAGAATTTCAGACTCAAACAATGAACATCTATCTGTATGGAAGGAGTACGTACTTCATCCCACGTGAGGCTTGAGATCTGCAAAGTAGTTGCTCACAATGCTCTTTGAATGCCAGTGGCCACGGGTACTGCTCAACATGAGTCTACTCACTGTTTCTTTCCACATCGTGGAACCTTTCGTTGAAGGAGATATCGGCCTGCGTGATTCGCCCAGTCGCTTTAATCAGGACGCTGTTGGGTAGAGTTTTGAATCTCATCTCTTTGAAGATACAGCCTCCAGGTTACCAGCTACCTGTTTCACAAGGAGTCTACCCGTTGGGTGACAACTGTGGTTGTATGTATGCCCCCGAGATCTGTATTTCTGCCTTTCTGGTGGCCCCCAGTCACGCTGACATTATACGTAGGCACTTGCATCTCGATATCCTGGCCCATAGACCCGGTGTAACCACTGCGCTTTGACCCAAAACTGCCGTCTGTCCTCAGCGCAGTCATGTCATCGTCCATGTCTTTGACATAAAGCCGGCCGGCATTGTGTGGAGACGGCAATCCAGACTTGGTGGATTTATTTCCCTTGCTAGACTTGCCATACTCCTGGTATTGATTGGCACGACTGGTGACGGTTGACTTGAAAATCCGTGGAAAGGCAAGCGAAAGCAGAGGTTTCAGTGTCGGCAAACACGCTGCTAGTACGCCAATCGCGAGTTCCAAAAGGGACCAGACCTGTGTATGGATGCCGTATTAGTCGACTTCCACTCCGGAGTAGGATGGGTATGTATGAACACGCAGGACTTGTTCAGTGACGGTCGGCACTGTGACCTTCTAGGGCTTCCCTCGGCTGTTCGAGAAAGTGAGAATGGTAAGTTTTTTGTACTTACAGCAGCATCAGTGTTGTCCCAAGTCGGATCTGTTGAGTCTGCGGCTGCTTTGAGAGTCGTCATGCGGTAGACAGATATGATGCAGGTGCTAACAATAAAGGGCATTTATCAGTATTGTGACGGTTTTAAGAGGAAAATTCCAAAAACAAGGTATATAAATGTGGAACGAATGTGGAGGCTACACAAAGACTCACAAAAACCCGAGGCAGAAGATGCCCATGAGCATCAACTTCTGTTTCTTGGGCAGCTGCAGGCTCTTGATGACGGGAAGAGGCAGCGAGAATATAACGAAATCCGTGATCAAATTTATAGTAGCCATGACATACCATACTGAGAACTCAGTATTAGTTTTTCTTTTCTGGGAGATGTTGTAGACTGCCACCGAATGTCTGATAGACTCACTAGCTGACTGGTCCAGGCACCGCCCATGAATGCCGGTATCCCAAAATGCCGAAACAGGGTTGCAGACGAGAGGGAGTAACACAGATAGCGTTGCCGCCCAAAGCCCCTCAAAGATCAGGCCAACGAGAGTGAGCTTCTGCATGAGCGGGACTTTGAAAATCCTTCTATATTGAAATAGAATGGATATTTTGACGACGCATGTCCCAACGTTGTATACGATTATGCTGCTATAGAAAGACTTCATATAGGGCACGTAAGCTGTCATGACCCAGGTGTGGTGACCGAGACCATATTTGGTTTCTGTGTGAAGGAGGTATGTGTGTTAGCATGCACTTCAGCATATTACCCATAAGCTTGGCGAGGGGGTTCATTCACCCAAGAAGATGGCCGCAGCAGATCCTAAGGTGAGAAGCTGCGCCAGAGCCATAGCGAAGTCATCCCGGCCAAATGCGTGAAGGATACATAGCCTAGTGAAGAGGCGCGCAACGACGGCTGTTGTGGAGAGGACGCATGCCACGGTGACGATGGATATGATGTAGGCTGTCTTGGACTGGCTGTCTAGCGAGTGATCGACTTCGGCGGCCTCTTTGACCGAGACATACTGGCTGGGGTCCATTTTCCTTTTTCCTTGGGATCACAACAGACTCCACAATGGACCGTCCACTTGAGATAAATTGTGTCCGTGTTCGTATTTGTTTTGATTTCTTCCCCCAGAATGAGGTCGTCTAGCAAGACATGGGCTTGATTATGTTGATCGAAACCAGAGGGTCGAGGGTGACCTGGCTACCTAGGTAGAGCGAATTGACGAGGACGGATGGCTGTGGTTTTGACAAGAAAAAAAAAACCACATCAAATCCCTCAAGGTGGGTAGAGATGAGAAGACAAGTGGAATTCTTTTGTGGGCTATCCTGAGCCCTCTTGATTCAGAAAGAAAAGACGTCGACGTCGTTCAAAGCAAGTGCCCGTAGATCAGGAAAGACCGTGAAGAGACGGGCAATGAACGGACGATTTTCGTTGGCGGGGGCATCACAAATGTATATGTGCCTACTCGCCATGCTAATTTCAACTGAAAGTAAAGTTACACGCAACCCTGAAGGGGACGAATGGGCAACGATCGACAGGCGGGGATAGGTCTTCGTCCAAAAGGAGACGAGGCCTGGGAAAAACGTCTTAAAAGTACAAAGTAGTTTTGTGGGCTGGACCCGGGTTGAACACACCGAAACATCAAGATATCCTTATGACCTCGTTCCTTCGTTTCGTCCTGTTGTGTCCCGTCTGGTCTCAGACCCTTGGACCCCTGTATGGAATGTGCCATCGCGATCCTTCGTAACGCCACTTTCCGACGCATAGGGTAAGAACAATGCAGAATCAGCTACCGTGGTACTGCGTAAATAGATATCTCCTCATGATCGATGACCACAGGAAGTGCATCCTCGGCCCACAGCAAATTGCTCCACTGGCAGTGACTTTAGTATGATTATACGGACGGATACATATATACTTCAACGTGATATTATTCCGCAGGACTGAAACCCTTCGGCTGGTCTATGTCACCAGCTTCTACCTCCAAAACCTTTTTGAATTTCCTGCTGATGTATTGAGCTGCCCAGGCTGCTCCTGTCCCTCAGCCTGGGCTGTCAAACGAGGCACGGACGGGACGAATATGTATGTTACCTCATCTTGCTACTTTAGTCTTAGAGCATCTCAAGGATAACATAAGTACGAAGATCTGACTGGTCGTCACCTTGCAAGCGTGCTTCTCACATTTTGCTCTCTTCGATAACCCCTTAAGTCCCTGTATTGAAACTACTGCAGGATTGTACTAGAGTGAGGTGGCCATGCAGCTCTAGCGTTCGCTTCTGAAGTGGAAGTCTCTGTTGGAAGACCAGATTTCAGTACTTCTTTTCCAGTACCTAAAGAACTACGCTGAGCTCGAGGTCACATCGCCTGGATAAGTATTCTGCGGCTGTTATTGAAGGAGCTATACTATACACGCCAATTCTCGTCACATCAAAATACCCGAAACAGAAGAGCAAATAGGAGTCAATAATCCCATTTCAGATTACATTCACTTCCATCCCCGGCCGAAATCCCTGCGGCGTCGATAGATTGCATGCTACCCTCATCAGACATCAGACAATGCCCTCCTGGACTTGAGTTCTCAGGCTCTCAGGCTACCATGGATACCGTTGTAGTAGCCGCGCGGCCGCACCGTCGCCGTACTCGTAAGCTTTTCTGGTAAGCTTTTTTTCTGGTCAGGTATACCTGCCCTGGTATTAATTTGAGCTACGATCGGCTAGTATAGCGTCGTTCCGGGAACTCGGGAACGCAGGCTTGGCTCAGGGAAGTTACGTTCATCGTTTTTGATGTCTACACTACTATGGTAGTTTAACCAATCATGCACATCTGACTGGCATCGACCCCACCACGACGGTTGCCGCTGTCTTTGCATTGCAAGGTACTTTTGTAGATTTACCCGAAGTTTCCCAGTCGGAGCTGGAGCGCCTGCTACACTGGCGATTAGACAATTTCGGATCGCGGCCGAAGTCGTGGTGGCGTCGCTGGCTTGGCGTGATGACGGTAACGGTGACGGCGACGGTGACGGTGACGGATACCGGCCTCGCCGCTTGCCAGGCGCGCACACAACGGCTAGGTATTATCTAAATAGGCAGATATGGGGTAAGCCTACGGAGTGCTCAAGGGGATATACAGGATTAGGTAAGTACATCATACATAGTAAGCACACAGCAAATCAAGTTTGGGACGAGTAATGCACCGACATGAAGTCTATGAGGACCTCGGCTGGCCGAGACCACATCCTGCACTGTACTTATGTTGCCAGGTTGCCAGCAGCAGCAACACCGGATCGTTCCAGTGGCCGGGTTTGTCGTTGAGCTAAGGCAGGGGTAAGAAGGAACTAATTCTATACTAGCCTTATGACAAGTAGTTTACTCATCGGATCGAGCGGGATCGACCCGCGCAAGGATAGAAGGGGAGATATTTCTCACCAATCCATCTGCTGTTACTGGGTATACCTGACTTTCAAGGTCTCGTAGTGCCGAAGGCGTGCTTCAGACTCGGCCGAGGACCTAAGACGAACCAAGGAGGTGCGTCTTGAGGCGCCCGGCCGCGTTGCAGGCCGGGCTATAAATATCTGTCTGGGTCTAATACATTACTGGAATGGTCGCTAACATTCTGGCAGATTTAGACGATGCACCACTCGCCAGAACTTTAACAATGCAGTTTGGCAATTTCGTCTGCTACTGGGTTCTTTGATGAGGTGGCTATGCGAGCCAGGTGCTCCTTTATGCCAGTCGGTGCAATATCACAGGGCTGGTTTTTTATGACATTCCGCATCGCGCCCTGGATGTTGCTGTGCGGAGAGACTTGAGCCACGGGCGTCCTCCAACCGTTTCAGCACCAGCACGCCAGCTCCTTCATCACGGCAATAGCCGTCCACAGACTGGTCAGGGGTTCTTTGATGAACTCGTAGGAGAGGTGAACCCTGTGCGACTGAGACTGGCGTACACGTTCGGACAGGTCATGCCATTCCCACCGCCTACCAGGCAGTATTCCACCACAATTTACACGCCAGGTGTACCTAGGTAGTGTAGTTGAGTCGACCAGCTGCAAAGGCTCGTAGTTCGTTTCTGTAGGATGAGCAGCGTGGAACGCAGCGAATAACGGCAGACACGCGCTTCTGAACCCTGCAGCTAGGCTCGGTGATGAGAAGAATGCCTCCAGAGCTGCTGGTGTCCCGCTTATGGCCGATGGATCCGCACTGATCTAGAGGCACTGATATATTGGAACTGTAGAGTGCCATGTCAGCTTCTTTTTGATATCGGCAGTGAAATGGTATTGGCACTGGGACTTCATTGATGAATTTGTCTAAGACTGGTTGTACAGCACCTATGCATATTGTTAGCAGGGACAGCGATTCTCCAGATTTCTATGCTCTTATCGATGTCGAAAGATCGATGCTGGATTGCAAGCCCAAGCCTGAGTGCCGCTGTCACCATGTTCAGGTACGAAGCCATCAGTTCGACAGGACTTGTCGAGGATGCTACCATGACGGCGGGTACTGGAAGAACTTTACAGAAACAAATGATACGAAGAGATGGCAGGAGGAGGCTAGGATTATTCTCAAAGTGACTATACCAGTACGAGGTCTCGTCAACCGAGGTTGAGACGAGTCACAAGGGGGGGTCACAGGACATAGTCACCCGTCGGGGACAGATATAAGGCCAAAGTGGACGATGCAGAATTTATTCTTGGTTCGCCAGTCTCACATTGATCGGCCAGATCAAGGATGGATCGCAGGACAGGAAGATGTTGGCGGTTATCCTCTTGCAAATGCTGGGCTTCGGATATTAGGAGTTGGATGGATTGGCTGCAAGGTTGCCTGAGTACCTAGGTAGGTTATTGGCCGTGCATTGCTTTGCAAGTTGGCGCAGCGATGGCCCAATTTTGGCAGTGCGTCCTCAGAGATACAGAATCTGTCCTCTCTCCTCATGCCTCAACTTTCCTCGCCTAAGAGCCAGCTTTCAGGTTTTCGTGGTATCATGGCATCGTGGCATCTTGATCAGATCCATTTTGGTCCTGCCAGTCCATTTCTAACAACTCCTGAGCTTTATTGCTCAATCAACCAATGAAAACGCCGGAAGGACGACCCAAGCGACCCAAGCGACCCAAGCGACCCAAGATCAAACATGCTGCTGTCGGACTTTGAACATTTCACCAATACCCGCTGCCATCGCAACCTACCGGGGACTGGGGCGAACAGGCTCTGAGGGATGTCTGCACCATCTACTCCGCGATGCCCCATGATGTGGAGACCTTCGACTGTCGTTTTGAGAGCCGATACAGCAGGGAGATCGTGAGGACCACCGGCAGCCTGGATCGGGAGCCACCACTTCCACCCGTGTCGGTTTCTCGGGCCACGTCTTCAATGGCTTCACTCCGCGGGTGCGCTGCTATAAGGGGGTAGTGTGCCTCCATTTGCCTCTACCTACAGGCGCGAGAGTTCGTACTCGAATTGACGGTCCCCATCACTCGGAGCCATTATACGACTGAAGTAAGGACATGGGCCGCGAGGCTGGCAGCCTCTTGGCCACCTACTCTGCAGTGCATTGGAAGGCTCAACGGTACTCCGAGACAAGATAGTGGCGACTCTGGCTAAGGAGCGGACTGAACATGGTCCAGCGACCTGGCGTTGGATGACTCGGGGTTGCATGCATCGTCTGCAACCGGTCCAGTTGATTCTGGAATTTGGGCCATATGTGATTTTGAGCAAGGGGTGACAGGTAGTATTTGTCGCTCAAGCAGGCAGTTGGGTGGATTTTTCTTAAGAGCCTGACACCAAAGGTTTTACTGTAGCTGTCCAAAACAAGAGAAAAGAGTTTTGACTTTCAGTACTCTTCCTTATTAATAGAGGAAGAAAGCGGGAAAATATAGGGATGTTAGATTTCGGATTCCTTTATCCTTGTTTTGGTATGTTGGGACAACAAGGAGTGACGAAGTGGAGGGCTTTGGAGGCACATTTTTAGTATTACTGGATTTACATACAAATCAGGGACATCTGGCCATCTGACGGGGTACCTAAATTAAAGTGACCATGTGACCCAAAATGTATCTGACTATGAACATCTGATAAGTGGTTGTTGTTTTTTAAGTTGTTAATATAGCTATAAAAGCTGTAACAGTTTCCTTCATACAATGGAGAATGCTCGAAAGCCTAGCACCCAAGATCATACAGTGCCGTTAACAGTTAAGAGGGCAAAACAATACGAACATCTGATAAAGCATAGATAAAGAATATAATAGGGGCTTAGAATAGTTCGAAATTGACCGTTAGATCAGAGACATCAGTTATATTCAGCTTGGCGGCATGCCTGCTTACTGTTGAAGATACGAGGTCCACAGTTCTCTGTGCCGGCGACATCAGTCTATTGCCGGTTAGAGGATTCTAGACAGGAGAAGGGGTAAGAACGGCTGCCTATATAAACCAGTTAGTAGTCTTCTCTAAGACCTACTAGAGAAGAAGAAATCAACCGGTTCATTTACACTTTTACTTACAATACTTACCACCTATATGCAGAGCAGCAGTCAGGACGATGATTCTAGTGGTATCTCGGCCATCTTATCGTCTTGTGTAATTTTTTCAATTTATATAACAGCTTTTTAAGGTAGGCTTAATATCCATCATTAGTGACATTAATGTTGCTACAGGGGATATAGGTAGTCAGTATCTCGTTAGTCGTTGCTCGGGCGGAATCCTCCTTCTCTGAAGAAATCATATTATACTTCATTTCCCCGTCCTCTTTATTTTATATAACACTATATTGCTCGTCCTTGTTTAGTGACGGTGCTATCTAAAACCTACAACCACTTACATCACCAACCGGAACTTCACTAGCTTTAGCTACAAGACCACAACGAGGGTGCGTTACAGGTCGAACATATGCTGTTCCTATCACAGTTCGTTTAACTGAATGGCCAGATAAGGGCTATAGTCATTCCAGCACCTCTGCTGCGTTGAAGCTGCTTCCCCCCCTCCTCCTCTGATACATCTACTAAGGATTTTCCTGATCATACCAATAGTTGGGCATAGTGTCTGGGACTACCTTGATACCTGCACTCCTTTATCACAGCCATTCTTCCTCAGCTTGCTGAAAATGTTTTATCTTCATCCAGGCGAGGCGGCCTTCGCTGCTCTGAGTCGCGCACACTCACTCATTAACGGGTCCGAATTTGAAACGGTGTGGTATTGCCGGGACCTGCGCTCGTTATTGGAGGTAATAAGAGATTGCGGAGTTATAGTCCCTTGGCGTTGAGAATTCTCTGTCCGAGGGCAGCTCTGAAGCTATATCCCGCAGAAGGCTTTGAAAAATCAATGTCATATAATCCAAAATTGCCCGAGGTCATGGAGAGGACCCTCGAAGCAGCAGGAAATGGCTATGACCATGATAGGGAATCTCGCGAGCAATGTTGAAGCTGTAATCCACGCCTGGTTCGCATTGCCACCTCATTATAACACCTCCGTATACTGTTCCGAGGTTATCAAATAACTTGTACGACCTGATTGATATACGGAGCATTTTGCCCAGTAAAGCTTGTCCTGTTGGAGGTCACTTGCGCAATGTAACCTTCCCTTCGAGCTGGCGTAGAATCATACTATTCATAATACACTAGTATACTACCAAGCCTGTTCTGCTTGCCAAAATTGTGCCATTTGGACGATATGACATCCCAGCACAAAGAATCTAATTAGCTGCCCGCCCGCCCGCAACTTCCTGAAAAGGAAGGTATGGAGGTAATTGAGTGGCCATACTAATAAGTGACCCTGTTATGCCAAGATGGCTAAGTCTCCTGGCTTATCTGCCTTGATGCCCCGATACGACCATGAGTATCGAATAGCAGGAGAGAAGGTGCACGGGACCTAACAAGACTTGAGCCCAGACTATATGTATCGCGGGACTCGTAGAGGTTTACGGGTCCCAAAGCAATCAAGACATACTGATACCCATCTACTACAACCTCCTCGTCACTCAGTTCCGCTTGCCCTCGTGCTCGTCGCCAGCTCGCCGCCAGCTCGTCGCCATGCTGTACTCAGCCTTCCTCAGCGTGCTCCTCCTCAGCGCAGCACGCTTCTCACATGCATGTCTTCTACCGGAAGAACGTGGCGAATCACCCCCTTCCAGACTCTTACGCCGCCAGACAGGCACTGGTACCCCTATCGGCACTGGCGACCGCTTCAGCGGCGGCACGATTGCGCCCCAGGGTCTCGGCACCCGCAGCAGCGGCACCAGCTTCGCCACGCTCCTCAACGGTGCCGAGGTGACCAGCGGCCTCCAGGCTCTGGCGAGCACGTACGGGTTCCAGACGTTCACGGCCCCGTCTACTACGTACGAGGGTCGCAGCATCGTGGGCGGCAAGGTCGGCGGGGTGGGGGGCACGTGCAATGATGCGTACCATGTGTACCTGAATGCCAACATCCACGCGCGGGAGCGCGGGGCGGCAGACGGGCTGCTGTATTTCATCTCGGACCTCCTGTACGCCAACAAGACAGGGACGGGGCTAGCGTACGGGAGCAAAACGTACACGAACACGCAGGTAAAGACGGCGCTGTCGGCCGGGGTGGTGTTCGTGCCGCTCTCCAACCCCGACGGCGTGGCCTACGACCAGTCCACAGGCAGCTGCTGGCGCAAGAACCGCAACCCTGCGTCATCAACCTCGGGCGTGGCCGCGTCCATCGGCGTAGATCTGAACCGGAACTTTGATTTCCTGTGGGACTTCACCACGAAGTTTGCGACGAGCGTGCAGGATTCCGGACTGGCCTCGACCAGTCCTAGGGATGAGACTTACCACGGTATGCCCATCCAGCAGATTAGCTCTCCCCTACTGAAGAATTAGCTGACTTGGAGCCCGCACCCAGGAACCGCCGCCTTTTCCGAGCCAGAAACGAAGAACATCAAGTGGGTGCTCGACACATTCACCAGCGTGCGCTGGTTCGTCGACCTGCACTCGTACGAAGGTGACGTCCTCTATTCGTGGGGGAGCGACACAGACCAGTCCTCCTTCACCACCGAAACCTTCTTCAACAGTGCCTACAACTCGGTCCGGGGCATACTGACAGATACGCCGGGGTCCGGGGGCGGATACGGCGAGTATACCCCCACCAACGAGCTCGACATCCACGTCAACACGGCGGAGCGCATGGTGGCGGCCATGAGCACCACAGCCGGGCGGGATTATACCGCAATGCAGGCTGCCGCGCTTTATGCCACCTCGGGCGCGAGTGATGATTATTCTTACTCGCGACACTTTGCGAACACGAGCCTCAATCTGGTCCACGGTTTCACTGTTGAGTTCGGGTTTGGTTCATCGTACTCATGCCCGTTCTACCCGACTGTTGCCCAGTACAACACGAACCTCCGAGAGATCGCGGCTGGGTTCATGGAGACGTTGCTAGCCGCGGTGGAGCTCGATCTTGGGCCTGGTGCGTGTTAGTTGGTGGGTGTTGAGGGGTGTTGAATTTGTGAGCTCGGCCGTTCATGGACATAGTTGACAAGCAAGGACAGCCCATTATTTGCCTGATAGTAATAAATAACAGACTTCGAGGAATCCAATTTTTGATGTCTGGTTGGTTCCGTGATTAACTGAGGAATTCTATCAACGTCTTATTCCCAAGTTGCTATTTTACCCTCAAGATTGTGTCTCCTAATGAAAGTCTCCCTATATTCCCGCATAATTATATGCAGATCTACATTTCCTTACAGTTATAATATGTCTTTCTTGCGTACTTACTATTGTCGTAATATTTTTTTCCCAGGGAGCTGGATTAGGTAGTGAGTTTCATATGAGGTCGACAATTCACATTTTTTTCAAGTACTACTAACCTGTTATAGGTTATGCAAGTAGCAGTCCGAGAGGTAAACTAGAGTTCAGTTCGGTGGCATTCAGCATCGCTAATCTGTAAATGGCCTTCGCCCCTCGATTTCTGTTTTATGCAAAGTATCGTCCCAATCTAGCTAAAGGGTATCCCTAGACCTAGCAATGCATCGCCATCCGCCTGTAGCCCGGAATATAGTGAACCCAAACGTTGCTGACTTCCAGTCTTTCGCTTAAGCTTCCTCATCTTCGGCAACCTTATTAGGCCCACCAGCATCACTGTCGAGTCGGGCCTGACACTCACTTGGATGGTACTTCTTGCAGTCCTGTCATCATAATCAAGTCAGAAATGGGTCTGTGAGGTAGGAAATGATACGTCGAAGTGAATTTCAAATACCCACCTCGTCACAGAACCCCCATGCCCGAAAACATGAGCGATACTGCGCAAGTACTGGAGGTTTTCTTCGCTGATCCTAGCACCAGCCTCCATCATGGCGAGTCCCATATGGACAGTGGCTGTGTAGGCACTGGCCCCGAGCATAACGTGCAGAGACAGGCTTGCAGCACGGTGCATCTCTGTAGGGCAGTGAAGGGGGGCTGAGCATAAAAGCTTGGACCACCACACTGCAATAAAAATAAAATAAAAATAAAAATAAAACGCCCGCCCGATTGAGACTCAAATAGCTTCAGTTTAGAGAATGCAACCACGAGACCACTAAAGAACCTGGCCCTACTGCTGTTTCTATAATCTCAAATATCTGGCCACACAGGCCATGGTCAAGGGCCTCGCGGATCTCAGGGGCCTATCCTGTGCTTGTCATAAACATGCTCCTCATCGTCGACTTCGACTTGGGGCTCGCCGTCATCATTTGCCTCTTTGAACGTTGGAGGTTCTGTAAGGTGCATGTGTTGTTGCCCAAGACCTCAATGTAGTGTAGACCTTCGTGATTCCGAGGTCGGTCAGTGCTTTAGGGAGTGATGGCATGCAAAGAACAATAAGACCACACGTGGTCTCAAGAACTACCCATATCCCAACTGTGCAAAATGTATAGGTGATGTCCTGTGTGAGAGAGTACCTAGCTGACAGTGACTGCAAGCCTGAAGCCGGCAGCAAAACCAGCCCTAAGATGCAGATCAGAACGGAGAACTATTACACGCATATTATGAATAGTAGAGGCTAGTAGAGGCCTCAAGGAACAAAATAGACAAAACTCACAGGAATCCAACCTTGAACACCGCAGATACACCAAGTCGTTTGGAATATGACATTTGCAGGCCCCATATAACTTCTGTGGAAGAATAAGCATAACCATATCAATGACAAAATCGATAGCAGCTGGGATGATATCCAATGGCTTGCTGTCAATGCAATGCCCAGGCAAAAGTGGGTTCCAGATTTTTGCATGAGGAATGCAAATCAGGTTGACGGCGATTACGACGGCGGATTAAAAAAGTATGTCGACAGACAGAAGGCCGATTGTGATCCAGTAAAAGTAGTTACGGATGCCTCTGGCCAGGATCATACGAAGCCACTCCAAAAGAATGGCTGCTTTCCAGGTTCAGTACACCCAACATGTTATGCTGTTGGAGTGTTACGGTCCAATGTCAAACGGTGCACGAACGGCCACGGCCGTCACGCACCGGGCGCTCACATTTGTGTTCCCTCAACACCACAACTTAAGAGCTCCACATCGTCAGTTTTGAGCCGTCGTCTGACATCTAAGGGCCGGATTAGTAGTTAAGTGGGTGACCATTAGCAAATACCCGGTGTTGTACGTTTTTGTTGAAGATTTCTTTTCACTAGTGCTACTTCTTCCCGGCCCGGATGAGCCGAGGACATGGCGGCGAGGTTCCAGGAGGCTGGCTTCGAACTCGGAGCGGCAGGGGCGAACATTTTGCATGGAATTTGGGAAGCGGCCTTCAAATACGTTGCAAACAAACACAGGAGCAATACGGGGTGGTTCTAGAGTGGCGGCGACCAAGCGTCTTGAGCTCGTCGTTCAGAGCGCTCTGCGCAGGGCCTGGAGGGGAGGAGGGTGGCCATGTCAAGACATGACCAGATCTGAAAGCATCACCGTCCAGAATCCACGCATGCAGCAAACAAGAGTTATTCGTAGTGACATCGGACTGCCTTATTTATAGACCCGATGCTCAACATGAATCGTCGCACTCGAGATGGCCGGGCCGGGCCGTGGGCCTTGTACGTGTACACTTGCTTCGTAACGAGAGTGTTATTGGGTACCAGTGATATTGCGGACTGCCATGGCTGGCACCTACCTAACTGAGAACCAAATTAGACATATGTATCCCGAAGGTAAGCAGTCAAGATTGCGGCGGAGAGGTCAATGTCAAGCCGTGGATCAATTAAGGTACTATGAAAACAGGATGGTCAGGGGAGAAGGATGGAGGATATAAGCTTAAATGTATAAATAGCAACAAGCACGGCATGGCAGACTCATCTGGCAGCAATTCCCATCGACATAAAATCAGGATTACAAACTTGACTCAAATGAGGTGGTATACACCAACAATGTCAGCGTATCGCCGAAAAATAGACCGGGGGACTGCCGTGGTCGACTGCTGGCCGTCGGTATAAAATTGGACACGAAACAGGTCGCGAGTTTGTCCTGTCATGAAACCAGGTGCTGGCTCTTTGCAGACCCGCAATGCACAGCACCGCAGGCACGAGCGTCGAAGCGCAAGGGGGACGATCATGCACCATTCCATACCTGGCTGGTCCATGCAGGTAAGTAGCTGCTGGGGCAGCAGAAGGAATTCGACAAGGCTAATAAGGGAGAGCAAAGGCAGAGCAAAGGCGGGGCAAAGGCAGATCAACTCATGCATACCTAGGACCAGAGGATAGAAAGTTGACATGTTTTGGGAGGGCGGGAAGGGAGGAGATGGGCCCGAGACGGTGGTCCTCGGTCCTCCTTCCTGGTCTCAGAGATCGAGAGATCGACCAGACGCGAAGGCCAGCGTCATTGCTTATCTTGGCATTGGACCGCAGGTATCCTAGCGCTTGAATCTGATAGTAAGCAAGCGGGACCTTCTCTCAGGCACTAACAGATTGCCAGCAGTGAGTACCTGCTGAGGTCCATCCTGGACGGAGGTGGCGGGCTCGGGTCCATTCTCCATCTGCGGCAGTGTCCAGCGCATCCGGCCGTCTACCTACCTATAGGTATCTCTCGACAGCGCCTGCAATCACTGCAATCACTGCAGTCAAAACACAGCGCAGCGAAACCTCAATTATTAGACTTCCTGTCTCCGCCTCCATTCCTCTTTGGTAGCGAAACCTTTCCTCTAGGTGACTTCACCAGCCTTCACCAACCCTTCATCTCCTTCTCCTGCTCTTTCCTTCCACCTAAGCGATATCCATCCACCACATCCACCACCTGTCCACCTTCGATTCCTCTTGTTGAGCAAAGCAGATCATACCTGTGACACACTACCGAGTAATCCCAGCTGACCAGCCATTGAGGTCTGCCGTGCGTTACCCCACAGACGAACAACTGGAAGCACTGTTACCATCCTTTCGGTATCGATCGCACCTGGCAACCAACAGGACGTCCTGCATCCCGCAACCGCTTCAACCGAACCTGTTCCGCAGACCGCAGACTGCAGACCGTAGACCGAAAACCAGCCTTGTTGCATCTCCTTGCTGAAGTTTCCAACTTCTTCGCAGGTCCCGCTCGTGCCACGGCCGGTCCTGCAACCACCACACCACTCTCACGATCTCGCCCACCCGAGTTGTCTTTTCCTCCCGTCGACACTGACAGTCATCTCAGCGAGGTCTTGTTCTCTACTACCGAGCACGTCCCTCGAATCGTCCGTCCCCTTCTGCGAAGCGACTCTTGAATGATTGCGTCACGGCGGTAACGCCACCCTCGAACCAAGTCCCCGGGACCACCACCACCACTCACCACAATCGACGATAACCTGCCGATTCCACATTCCGACTCTGCTTCGACCTGTGATTCCTCGAGCCACACATCACTGACCATGGCGCCGAGGGCTTCGTCGCCCGATACTCTCAATGGCGTCGTCATCGGGCTGTTGTCTTCTCTCGGCTCCGCCGTGTTGATAGCCATCATCTTCGTCCTCATCTACTTCTTCAAATACACAAACTCTGGTCGTATCCTCCTCGATCGCATCGGGAGGCCTGGCGAGTACGATGATGAGCAGGCCTTCGCCAAGGAGGAGGCCGAGGCCCTGGAGACTATGGACGACTTGCAGAGATCCGAGTAT
Source organism: Juglanconis oblonga (assembly GCA_003012965.1). Classification (NCBI taxonomy): domain Eukaryota; kingdom Fungi; phylum Ascomycota; class Sordariomycetes; order Diaporthales; family Juglanconidaceae; genus Juglanconis; species Juglanconis oblonga. The sequence continues at coordinate 17,554 of MUZH01004127.1, read as the reverse complement.
CTCCGCGCCAAAGGTATGTCAATTCCCTCCTAGCCCATAGCACAGACAACACGCGATTATACTAACCTGCCACCAGCATTCGTCACCTCCAACCCTCCCGAGTCCGTACAGACCGATATTTCCCTATCACAGTATCTGGCCATACAAGAGAAGGGTGTTTCCGCCTGGGAGTTCGAGCCGGAACTGGAGATCGCCAACTGTTTCGTCGAGGGCCGCACAGAGATAGAGTTCTTCGACTCCGAATGCACCGTCATGACCAACCTTCCCGTTCCCAAGCAGAACGAGGTCTACTACTGGGAGGCAAAGATCTACGACAAGCCCGAGACCACTCTCGTTGCTATCGGCATGGCCACCAAGCCTTATCCTTTGTTCAGGCTACCGGGTATGCCCCCTGGCAAAAGCCTACCCTACTCTGATACTGGCTTTTTCGCAGGCCCGAGTACTGACGATGTGATGACAGGCTTCCATAGACACTCGGCTGCTTACTTTTCCAACGGCTTCAAACGCTTCAACCAACCTTTTCACCAGACCCCATATGCGCCTCAAGTCGTCCAAGGAGATGTTATCGGCTGCGGATACCGACCACGAACCGGTTGCATATTTTTCACCCGCAACGGCAAGAAACTGGACGACGTCGTCCATGGCATCAAGAACCCGAATTTCTTCCCCGCCATTGGCGCCAACGGACCCGCAACTGTACACGTCAACTTTGGACAAGCTGGCTTCGTCTTCATCGAGGCCAACGTCAAGAAATGGGGCCTGGCACCCATGACTGGATCTTTGGCTCCCCCACCACCCTATGGCTCCGAGGCCGGTAGCATCTTGCTGGAATCGGGCAGGAAGGATGGATACTCCGGGTCACCGCACGCCCATGGTCAGAGTCAATCTGTGCAGACATACTTCAGGCCACAACATCCACAGGGGCTGGAGCCCCAGCAGGGTCATGGTCGAACGCGCTCTGGAAACTTTAGGGTTCTTTCTCCGACAAGTCCCGGCCCTGCTCGCAGTCCTACTGACATCTCGCTCGCCCAGCTTGTCCCCAACGACGACGGCGGTGAGCCTAGCAGCGCTGCTGCCGCTGTCGCGGACTCCATCGGTGCGACCACGGTGCATTCTGCTGTTGGCCTGGGGCTACAGGCGCCGAACCACCCGCCACCAGAGTACACCAGCCCCGCCTCGTCAGATGCTGGGAGCCGACGGAGTAGCTCCGACAGCGAGCATGCGCCTTTGATACGAGTATCCCGGAGCAGAGGCGCATCCTCTGCAACAGCAAATACTCGTAGCAGGAGTAACACGGCTGAGCCGGAGCCGCCGATCCCGAGTTACAGCGATGCCGTGCGGCAGGGTGCTGGCCGCGAGCGCAGCGATAGTGCTAGGTCCGCTCGATGAATCATTTGTAAATTTCGCAGCGTTCTTGGCGAAATAGGGAGTCCTTGACAGCCTGAAGCCGGGTACATAGCCTGGCTGGCCGACCTGGCCGACCTGGCGAGACACACAAGGTGGCGTGACGGAGATACCCAATCGATCCAGCGTTATGCTGCACTGGACGACACGACGGAGTTGAGCAGCGAGCGACATTCTGCGGTGAAAACAAAACGGGAGGCAAAGGAAAGTCCACATTTTTGCAATACGGGAAACGGAGCCTCGGCGTATGGAGATGCATAACTTTTTCTTGGCATTGACAAACCACCAGCCCGTAGGGGATTGACTTTGGATGAACGGAATGGATGGGCTGACGAGGGGTTTGCACGGCGAAGTGGGAATCTTGTGTCGTGTGTCTATTCAGAGCGGTTTGCACGCACGCGCGGCTGGCTACCAACAGACATGACATGGATTGAAACAGACATCTTCATATCAACATACTTTACGCATCACATCATGCTCCTTCGTTCGACTTGGATCTATCTGGACCGTGATTCAGTGTTGATACTATGGATTGTAGACCTGTCTAAATTCGGCGTCCCTGCTGATGCTATCAACCAAAACGACCAAAAGTGACCACCAGCCAAGTCGGCGCCTATCTCGTAGATGCCCTCCCGGAGTAGTCGTAGTTGAAGTCCGAAGCGTGCTGCCAATTTCCCATATCAACAGCTGCTGCTAGAGATTGCAGACCATGTACGTCTGCGTTGGTGGGCGAATGGCTCTGGCTTGGGCCCGGCAGGCCGATGGCGTGGGCAAGGCAGTGTTGCTCCAGGAGGTGGACGCGGTCTAGGAGGACTCTGATTTGGCTTATGCCACCTCCATGTCAACGAGCGAGGCTCTTCGGGTGTATGTGTAAGTCGCAAGTAAGAAGGGGGGGAGGGCACTTACATATCTTTGTCGGCGTCCCGCGTGGTGGATGCTGGTTGGGTCCCCTGAGGAGGAGCAAGAGGGGGATGAGAAGCGGCTGGAGGGGGTGGGGACGGAGAGGGCTGAGCAGGCTGAGGCGTCTGCTCAGGTTGAGAAGGCTGGCGCCGACGGTTTGTCCGCTTCTTGGGCGCAGGCTTGGGGAGGGCTAGGCCCGGATACCACTGTTCTCGAGTCGGCTCGGCCGGCGATTGCTGCGAACTGTTGTCGTCCTCGTGGCCATCCCTCTCCTCACTAGGCGGGACAAGCTGCGCATCCGTAAAGGCCGAGTACTTCTGCTTCCTCCTTTTCTTCCTCTTGCCCAACTCCTCATCGGGCCTCACCCGTCCAAACTTCTCATCCCACCGTCGGAACAAGCGCATCTCCTTGCGCAGATGGTGAATGGCCCCCAAGGACACCTTGAAGCCCTCCCGGCGCAGCTGGGCGTGCAGCTCCTCGTCATTTTTGGGACGCGTCTCCCGGTCGGCCCACAAGTCGGCAATGCGGGCTTTGAGCTGGTCAAAGGAGTCCTTGTCCGTCTCGACCCGGCGGAACTCCACGCCCCACTCCTTCATCCGCCGCATGATGGTGCGGGCTTGGCCGGTGATACCATGCTGGGCGAGGAGGATGGCCTCGATTTGGGTCCATGGTGTTTTGGCGGCATAGAGGGCGAGGATTTGGTCTTTGTGGGCGTCAAAGTTGGCGCGGGGGCGGCCGCCTGCCTTGGGCTTCTCGGGCGGGTTGGGCGTGTCGGGGGTGGACATTGAGATGGTGGTGTTGTCGAGCGGGTGAGTGAGTGGGTGAGTATTGGCAAGAGTGTGCTTGTGGACGAGCCTGCGAAGTGCCGTGATTGTGTGAGGGGGAGAGAGACAAGTAAGTGTCAAAAGGAGAGGAGGATTCCCCCTCCTCCCGAGGCCCTGACGGGCATTGCACCGGGGGTGGGGCCGAAGTGCCAAGCCCGCTAGAGGGCCCCTGAGCTTACCCCGGATTGGCGCGAGAGATTGCCCCAACGGCCCTAGCAAAGATGGACGTCGACCGAGCTGCCGAGATGCGCAGCGGCATCGAACCTTAGAAGCTCGTTGGCAGGTTTATTAGCGCGCCGCCACCGCATGGCCCGGGCCCCCGTCCTCCATGCCACACCTTGGAGGGCGGCTTCCGTCTCTTCGCCCCTGAAGCTTCATTACGAACAGCTGTTCTTCACCTGCCTGCTGTGCCTGGCCTGGACGTCTTGGACACCACTGCTACACGCACGCGATACGGCACGACACGACACGCACCAAGGCAAACCCACACGGACATGGTGCCCCTGCGGTGCCCCTCGGAAGCAACACCACTTTGCTCCAGCCCCAGCCTATTCACCGTTCCTACGACCAGCGCAGCCACGACGACGACCTCCTCCACCACCACGAGTCCGAGAGCGAGTAGCTTTTTCTCGACCAAGACGATCCCGTCGCACCGCATAGACGGTTCTTCCAATGCCAGGAGCCGGGCTGGGTTCACCACCGCCCGAGAGCTCCATCAGATCAGCTTCACACAATCATGACGCGCAGAATTGTACGCCGTCCCCTCCTCCCTTGGTTCCTTCACTAGGGGGAACTGCCCATGCGCTAGAGACAAGACCAAGCTGGGGATCCTCTTGCTGACCAATGCCACCATTCCCAAAAGGTCCGGACAATAGTCCAAGTCTCCGCCGTGGCCGCCCTCACCTTCCTCGTCATCTTCTTCCTCGATCGGAACTTCCGCGTGCTCCCCTCCGCCATCCACGAGTACATGCCGCAGCACCATGCTGGCCTGCTTATCACCGACATCACCATCAAACGCTGCTCCACCCTCAATGTCTTCACCTCCTGCCGCCTCGACGCGGACACATGGCACCGCATCGAGAAGGACCTGTACCTGGGCAAGACTCTCGTCAGCAGCGCCTACGTCCACGTCAAGCGCAAGAAGGAAGAGGAGCTCACCTCCGAGGACAAGGTCGTCATCGATGTTACCGTGGGACGCCTCGACCCGGGCACCGCCATGAACGGCCAGGCCGACGAGCGGTGGGAGCCGCGCGACGCGGGGCTGTGGATCAAACGCTCGGCCAAGAAGAAGGCCATCGACTCCAAGCAGACCATCACCGCCGTCGACGTGCTTTTCGGGGACGACGCCGTCGAGGCCCGCGACGGCTGGGAGCTGCCCGAGAAGGGCACGCCGCTGCTGCTGGACGCGGGCGTGCATGTGCCCTCGGCGCATATCACCGTCCGCAGGGGCAGTCAGCAGGAGCCCAAGAAGCCCGAGCCGAGGATCAAGGAGAATGGCAAGTTCAAAATCATGCAGGTGTCGGATATGCACCTGAGCACGGGCGTGGGCGCGTGTCGGGATGAGATGCCCGAGCATCCCGAGGGCGAGAAGTGCGAGGCTGATCCGAGGACGCTGGATTTTGTCACGCGGGTGATGGAGGACGAGAAGCCGGATCTGGTTGTTTTGAGCGGCGATCAGATCAATGGGGATACCGCTCCGGACGCGCAGTCGGTAAGCCAGAATCGAATTCGACGTGCTCAAATAGGTTGGCGTTTGCTGACTGCCTATGCAGGCCATCTTTAAATACGCCCAGCTCTTCATCAAGCACAAGGTGCCCTACATCTCCATCTTCGGTAACCACGACGACGAGGGCGCGGCCGGCGCGGCCCTCTCGCGCGCCAACCAGATGGCCCTGGTCGAGACCCTACCCTACTCGCTCTCCAAGTCCGGTCCGGACGACATCGACGGCGTCGGAAACTACTACATCGAGGTGTTGGGAAAAGGCAGCGCCAAGCACTCGGCCGTGACCATCTACATGCTGGACTCGCATTCGTACTCGCCCAATGAGCGCCGGTTCAAGGGCTATGACTGGATCAAGAAGAGCCAGATCGACTGGTTCCGGCAGACGGCGCAGGGCTTGAAGAAGAAGCACAAGGAGTACACGCACGTACACCTGGATATTGCCTTTATACATATCCCGCTGCCCGAGTACAGAGACTGGGAGCAGGTGCTCGTCGGGGACGCGAGGGAGGGCGTCACGGCGCCGACGTATAACTCGGGCTTCAGGGATGCACTGGTGGAGCAGGGTGTGGTTATGCTTAGCTGTGGACAGTATGTTCCCCTCCTTTCTCTTGCGCGTCGTCGCATCTCATGACTGACATGCGCTCCAGCGACCATGCGAATGAGTACTGCGCCCTGTCCATGGACGAGACCACCAAGAAACCCGCCCTCTGGATGTGCTACGCGGGCGGCTCCGGGTTCGGCGGGTACGGCGGGTACGGCGGGTTCCACCGAAAGATCCGGATCTTCGACCTCGACCTCAACGACGGCCGCATCTCGACCTGGAAGAGGGTGGAGTGGGGCGACACCAAGCAGAGGCTGGATGAGCAGATCATCGTCGACGCAGGGAAGCCGATCATACCCATGGAGGGTTGAAGAAGGTGCAGGAAGATCTGACCAGGAAGACAAGTGCATCAGAAAATGGAAGAGGCATGGAAGCGATCTCCCTTACCTATTTTGAACTACCGGCGGCTCACGCCTGCTTTGCTTACGGGAAGCATGAGCTCTTTCACCTTTTTGCGTATCAAGCGGGGCAAAAGCGGCGTTCCGCGGCGTAATGGGGCGTTGTTCTGTTGGCCTCTGGTTGTTCTGATACCGCTGCTATCTATCCTTCTTTTTCTGGCTTTGGGGGAATGAACGGGCGGCGAGACACTGGGCCGTATCTTTATAACACGGTCCTGCCTACTTGGAAAGCTTGAGTATCGAGCGGCGGCTTTCGAACGGAACCGTCAGCAGCTAGACGACGGAGGAGGATCCGCGAGAGACGCCTGGACGTGTACATAGAGGCAGTCATAGACGGTGGGGCGGGCAATTTGAATCGGTGGACATGGGGGAGGAAGAACACGACGGGCAGGGAATGAGAACATACCAATACCACGAAAGCATCATTAAGCACTGATTCCCGGGGTCGTGCGACCTACTCTCCCGTACCCACTCAGTCACGTACCTACCTACAGAAGATTATTAGAGGAGACGGCATCCCGGGAGCGACTGTCGAGCATGCAAATCCGTTTCATTTCAGTCGGATTCAGATGGTCTTGCTATGCACGCCCTAATAATGGCTGACCGGGAACAGTAATCAGTATTTTTATAATTGCAGAAGCCGGTATATACTAGGAACCACAACCGTTCATTATAGCTACAACGGGACATTCATATAGGTTTTTCCATCTCATCGCGGTTATTCTAGTTAACCGATAAGGGAGTAGGAGAGTGGGAGGGTACGAGGGAAGGAGGGGGAGGCCGGTATCGCTCATACTACTCTCTTAGCTACTACTGGGTTACCTATTCCCGATTGACCACTCTCTTACTGTATGTATGTCATAGTATAGGTAGGTACCCTGGCATGACGAGGAATATAGAGGCGAGACTTCCAGCTTTTGTCGATGCATATCTTCGATTCAATGCATTCTAGGCGTCCTACCGTAGGACATACCGATCTACCGATCTCAGACAGGCTATATTAGTGAGAGTAGGTCCGCAGCTACGCTCTGCTTGCGGGGGTTGAGCTCAAGCCCTTTCATAGTAAGGAGTGTTCAGTTCTTCTCTGCGTTTCTTTTTCCTAGTGGTCAAGCCGCGAACAAGACTTAGTAGTCCACAAGACAAACAGGTCGGACGTTGGTAAGAGTAAACTATGCATTATACCACTGTAAGCTACAAGTAAAGGAAACATAAAGGAACATCATAGTAGTCTATATAGGAGCAAATGACGTAGGCCTATATCCCTGTTATAGTCCAGCTATGACATACACTATGTCTACCAACACGACATATCTCACTGGCAGCGCGAGTGACCGGGCGAGCAGTGACCAGGAGACTCGTGGGTAGAGGGATCAAAGTTGCCCTCGCGAACATCAACTTGGACGGTGCTAAGGCCGTGGCAGCGACCCTGAATGCTCAGATGAAGGCTGGATTCGTCTTCCCGTATCATGCAGGTGTCGGAAGCTGGGAACCTCAGCAAGAGACATTCAAGAAAGTCGTCAAGGATCTCGGCCACATCGATCTCGTCTTCCCCATAGCCGGCATTGGAGACAGCTGGAGTTGCTTGCCGAATGATCCCACTCCGACGGAGTTTATCAAGCTGGATTCGACCATCATCGACGTGAACTTGAATGGAGTTCTGTATACCATCAGCCTAGACATTCAGCAGGTGAGAAAGCAGGATAAGGGAGACGATGGTTTTCGTGGCAAGAGTATGTACCATGTAGAGCCCCAACGGCCAGGGCGTGTGACACGAGCTAGCTGAGGCCATGTAGTTCTTGTGTCCGCCTCAATCTGTGGGTTCTATTGCGCATCCACCATACCTGTGTACACTGTTTCCAAACATGGCGTGGCCGGCTTTGTTCGCAGTTACGGCAAATATCTACCGGAAGAGGGCATCACCCTGAATGCCATTTGCCCAAATGTTGTTCGTACGCAGATCAACGACACGAAATTCTATGACATGTTGGATGATAAAGGCCTTTTGACGGATGTCAAAGACGTTGTGTAGAGACAGATCGGAAGAGGATTATAGAAAACGCTCGGTTAAGCGCTAGAGAGCTCTAAGGAACCCTAGAGTAAAGGATTATAACGATTACGAATAATTATTTTAGAGGAGAGGGATAATTATAGATTTAATTCAGCTGCCTATTATACCGTTTATTTAGTAAATAAAGGATACTAGGCAGATATATAAACTAGTACTAATTAGGCAGGTGGTTAGAGTAGCAGAACTAGTCTGCCTTTATATAGGGCAGCCCACTGCTACTGCTACTAAACCTCCTACTCTTTCTAATAGATAATAACTACCCTTAACAGCTCTTTAGACTTCCCTTACTATTATAACTGCGAAGTCCTAAGCCGTTAAGACTAGTTGCCTCTTGTTAGCGGACCTATAATATAATCTAGCCGTTCGTTAAGCATTATTCAGAGGGTTATCTATATCTTTTAACGAAGAAGAACTTTCTAAATCTCTATTATTAACTAAAGAAGGATCTTTTATACAATAATGCGTATTTAGAGGTTTGTTAATAGGCTCTAGCTTTAGCGTATATCTTAGTAGCATTAAATAGCGTTAATAAAGTTAATAATAGCCTTATATTTTAGATATATTAATGAATTTAGAACGGCATTATATAATCTTAGATGCAAGAGTTTCGGGTATTCTCTATTATATAAAGGAAACTATTACAGCTTTTATAGCTATATCAACAGCTTAAAAAACAATAACTACTTACTGCTAAGGCAGAGCCATCGTACTAGTCATAATATTAAATAAAAGAGTATAGTTAAACCGGTTAATTTATTTTATCTCTTAAAGGCTAGAGAGAAGACTGCTAACTAATTCATATAGATAAATATTCTAACCTCTTTTCCTATTTAGAAGCCTTCTGCTAAGCCTAGCTGATACTAATCCTAGCCCTCTAGTACTGATTCTTAAACGCCTGATTCGGCTTTAATATCGCCGTTAAGGCTGTTGCACTGTAACTATATCAGAGAGGATACCAGAGGGCTGTTCGTCTCGGCACTTCAACATATAGTACGTATATTTTCCCTTACAGGAGGCTTCACTATCAAATCGGCAACAGATTACCTCGATCCAGAGAGTGAAAAGGTTGTGCAGTTTATTTCCGAGGGCTCTCCGTTACGTAATATGTGAGGATGAATGGAATAGAGAATCATGGGAGATTGAGAAGGTCATCGAAACTTTCCACTGGCCAGAACTTGCGCCTTTTTAATCCAAGATCGGAGCTTATGGTGAATTAGGCTGGGAATTTTATTTCCGAATCATTTGCAAAGTCCTTCTCGGGGATGATAGGCTATCCGTGTCGCGGGCTGGATCTGACCGCGACGCCTCAGGAGATACCTTTTGTGGCTGCCTCAGTTGGGCTGAACGCCAGTCTTTAGGTAGCGCCACCACCAGCGGTAGTTGGACCCTGGGCCGTTATCAATGATTTCTTGGGCGGAGATTCTCTAGACCTGTTCATAACCCCCACCATGGCGTGAACATCCGAGAAACAGTGATATCTAAGCCAGTATGTGGCTACTCCCCATCAAGAAACCTCATGTTCCCCAGGAGAGAGAGACCCAGAGGAACTGCCGTGCTGACGGATGGGATGGACTGGTGTTTTCATTCCCTCTTAGTGCCTCTAGCCGCATGCTGGCGCATTTTGACGCTCGAACAACTGTCCTTGCGTCCGTACTATCCCAGGATTGATAGCTGCCACTCGTAAGCCGCGTACGTCCGATGTTTCGAGTACAGACACGTTGGAGGCTTCTCTGTAAATACGAACTCCCATTTCTACAACGATTCCAGAATGAAACAAGCCACTCGCATAAGGATTGGGGAAATCCGAACTAGCATTTGAGTCTCCCTGCTACCCCTGATACCTACTGCGAGACGGCGGTTTGTGACGTCGGTCGGCGAGCCTCTTATAAATCCAAGCTCTCTTCCATGGGCATTTGTGGGATGAGACTGTTCTCATCACACCCAAGTGCTCCTCGAATCTTGAAGTTTGTATGTATGTATACTTACAATACTCACTACCGACTCTGAGAAGTAAATCCACTCATACACCGCAACATGCCTGCTCAAGCCAAAGTTACTACCCCCCTTCCTGCTGGCATCAAACGCGAGGCAGTCATCGCCGCGCTTCATGATCACGACCAATACATCAAGATCACCTGCCCTGATCTCATCGAGTACAAGAAACTTTCGGGGACTCCTGAGATCGGGTCCTCGTGCGATTGTAGGTCGATACCTGCTCTAAGCAATGCCCTCGGCGTTTTGAACATATGCTCCATATTCTTCATGGATCGCTCGACTCGTCACTGACCCATTTTCCACGGAGAAAACGCTGACTCTCGATATTGCAGATGAGGTCACTGACAAGCGACCCATTGGGAAGACCACCTTCAAGCTCACTCTGATAAGCTGTGAAGGTGGGATCTCTGCCACTGTCGACGGCAAGTCGCCTACTGGATCGATTCGCATCGAAAGCAGGTGGCTCGTACACACAGATAAGATTGAGGAGGACGTTAACATTGATGCCAATGTCATAATGAACAAGATGATCAAGGGCAATGTCGAGAAGAGTCATCCCGAGCAGCATCTGGGTTTTGTCCAGGCAGCCCAGGCTTGATTTTCTCCTGGATCTGTTTATTCGAGCAGGATTTGGATAGTTGCCACAGAGGTATTGTGTCTTCCCAAGGCGGAAAAGGCACTGGTCCGACATGAATGCAAGATATAGTGAATGATCATAGAGTCTTTCTTGTATTTAGGTGGTCGCTGGAAGTATCGCCGTGGAATGAATAGCCAGTCAGTCAATAAAATAGTCTGGACCCATCTATCATTCTGATTTTGCTAAGATAAAACCAGTCGAGGAGGAGCTACGCCGAGAATAAGCAAGCAGTCAGCAAGCGGGATGTCATGTCCAAATCCAGTGGTATGCAGCACAATACCCAAACGTTGGTCTGATGTTGCTGTCTGCAATTACCACTCTGGAGTACCTGTCTGATGACATCTCATAGATTTTGAACCCCAATCTGATACGTTTTGCCCCTTATACCTCGAGCCAGACCATTCTCACCATCTCCCGCATCACCACAGCGCGGCACAACCCCCGGCCACCACTGCCGGTACCGTCCGAATCGATACTGAAGAAGATCTCGAGTGTTCAGCGCTTGATCAGCGGTGCGAATATCTAACTTCAACAAATTCATCAGTTTTCCGAGGCTCCTCTTTTCGCCCTTCTATACGACGACAGTCACTCGAGCAGCGCTTTGCCGGGGATTTGAAACTACCACGGACACGGATCTACAAAACCACATGGGCGATGGGTTGCTACATTCAAGACAAAACAAGGTTCGAGTCTTGCAATATGCAATATGTGTTTTTATAGGACAAAAAGAAGACATAGCCTTCCTTGATTGACGGAAAAGTTTAGGGTGGTACGGTGAGAGTCAGGCCTTCACCTTCGCCTCATCTTAATACGAACGACATAGGGCGCGATTCAATGTTCGCGGGCTGCAGTATGTAGTCTCTATCAGATGGGATTAGATGAGTATGGGCCCGTATATACCTTTTGAATTCGACGGCGTACTATGGTGTCATGGGTATTTTTCAAGACCTGGCTTCGTTCCGCGTATCTGAAGTAACTTGACATACCACAAGTTACGGCGGCATGACAGGCATATGCGAAATCGGCCTAATACCAAAGTGTTGATATCTTTATCGTCATTCTTGTTACAGGGAAAATACAAACTAATAGAGTATCCCAGTCATTTCTCTCCACTAAGCGGGTGGTCAGGAAGTTTCCCGATTGATGTCGGCGGCATATACGAGACGCTTCGAGCTGGGCTCGTGCTACTCAGCGGGTCCATCACTCGGGAAAGAGGCCTGAAACGATTCTTACGCTTCTCACCCCTAGTTCATTGCAAGTTCTGCGATCGAGCCAGCACTCGCGAGACTTGAGAACTGTCCCCTCATGAAGCACCTATCGATCCGGTCTGCGCTCTTGGAGTCGCCCAGCGGGCTGTTGGCTTCATTGGTTTTGCCGTAAGGATCATGCATGGGATTCATGATGAGTGTGTTAAAGGAGAGAAGCTGAAAAATGGCAGCTTCGAAACGGTGATCTGTGATCTTCTCGACTGGGATCCTGCTTTGGGCCAACAACGTATCGCGGAAGATGATCATGATGCTGGCGTGAGAGAGGTATTCATGCTCGTTCGTGAACTTATGACTGAAGCCCCGCCCCGCAGGCATTTCAACAACTTCTGTCAGAATGCAGCTGCACTGCAAAAAGGCTAATCGAGTCACTGGAGAAGCTGGAACCAGAGGACCCCGAGTCCAAGTGGGTTTGCTTCTGCGCGGCGTTGAGAACGTATTGGAAATCCAGTCAGCTCGAGGATCTTCAGTTACAAGTTGCAGCTTTCAGGTCACAACTGTCCCTCCGGATGATAGACTACATCCATGCCAACCTTGGAAGACGGACGCTTGGATGTTACACAGAACCGGCGTTTGGGCATCATACCACAGTATCTTAAAAGGACTCGCCAGCTATAGACACCCTGGCGATCCAACAGCGACAGCTGTCAGCGGTTGGCGGACATGAGAAGTCACTCAAAGTGCTGTCGAGGCAAGGTCCACTCTGAAGAGGGTTGAAATGAGACGGCTTCCAATGGATGACGGTATTCGCATGAAGGGGTCTCCCACAAGCGGACCTTTTGAAGTCGGACCTGGTATAACTCGTCCATGGGAAAAGGAGTCACGTACTTGATGGGAGAGCATATAGCCGCCAAAAAATCCTTCAAGAGCATGCGTCAGAGGTTCATTATCTGGCACCATTTTCCACAAATGAGTTACCGCTTTGAATTAGTCAAGCCGTCCTACCATAAGGCGCTGGACTGGTTATTCGGCAATAACATCTTGACTCCCACATCCACCCCGGTTTCCCACGCGGTCAATCTTATTAGCAGCAACGGCAAGAATGCAAATGAGGGCGAGTATACATCAATAGTGCTGAAAGCCATGACCACCAATCCCCGTTCACACTGATAATCACCTGTTCCGAATTTCCAGCCTGGCTAGGCTCTGGTTTCGGATGCTACTAGCTACGCGGCAAAGCTGGTTTAGGCAAGTCAGCTCTGATGAAATACTTCTACCGAGATAAGAGAACCACTGCCCATCTTCTGAAATAGGCTAGGGGAAGGGGCGTAATTATTCCGAGGTCCTTCTTTTAGTACCTTAGTACTAGTGAGAATACACAGCCTGTGACTTGACTATACGGAAGTACAGTAAGTGCGAAAGAGCTAGTTAAAATATAGAAGCGAACACAGTATTAAATTCGCTGTATAAATACGCTCTTTATATAGAACTTAGTAAACTTTCTCTTTATTAGGCAAGGATAGAATATAGAAACTTATTTAAAAGCAAAAAGAAACAGTTAAGATATATAGCTCTATTTACTTATCAGAAGCAAAGCTTCTAGAAGCAAAGCTTCTGGATAGAGTAGTTTACTACGTAAGAAAGGAGTTTTGCTTTATTATAGACAAACCCCTGCATATATCCGACGATCTGATTGGCTAGTCTAAGCCTGGATTCAGAAGTTATAACTAGCCTAGACAAGTAGTATATGCGAGTTAGGATTGGCTGATAAGTTAGCGCCCGTAGATACGTACCTAAGTCTGGCTCCGTGCCCCCAGCAGGGTTCCGCGCCGTAGGCATACGCCGTAGGCAAGGGGAGTCCAGGGGGTCTCCCCTAGTAGCCTAAAAGCCTTATAGGATATCATTACGTAATATGATTACATAAGCACGTGAACTATATAGTATATATAATTACTGATAATATAAAGAGCTCTTATAATAATAAAATATAAAAATACGGCCGAATAATATAAGAATAACTTTAATACCTAATAACTTTACTTTTTAATATCTTTATAAATAGTTAAGCTATCTAGCTATAGTAAGCATATTATAACTACTTATACAATAAACTTATATTATAATATTGATTGCGTAAGCAGCGTGTTATATAAGCAGCTTATATAAGCAGAAGGTTATAGAAACTTTTAGGTACCTCTTTTGCTATTCGGCTTTATTACGCATTTATATATTAATAATATAGCTATTCCGCAAGTTTCTATATCTCTCTATATTATCTAATTATACGTAATGCTGACAAATTGAGCTTACGGAAAGAAGATTCTAGAACAGCTAGAAAAAAGTATATATAGACAGCTTCCCTCCTTCGAAGAAAGAGTTGATTATAATTAATTAAGACAATATAACGATAATTAACCTACTTCTATTATCTCTCTATTTACAGTCTATTAGAACCTAACCCTAATATTTCTCTATTTTATTATAAATCTTTCCTACGATCCGAAATACGCTTATTTCCTCCTTAGAAGCCTACCTGAAAGCTAGCGATGAAAGCTAGCTATGAAGGCCAGCTATAAAAGCTAGCTATAAAAGCCAATAAAAATAGCTCTATCCTAAGAAGCTTTGCTTCTGCGCCTGCTGGCATTTTATATCGAAATAAGCAGCCTAACGTATTAGATTAAAGCCTTTAGATAAATAAATCGGCTTAACCTTTTAAGTACTAAGCTTTTAGGCATTCTTTATTATATAAAGGAAATTATTATAGATTTTATAGCTATATTAACAGTTTAAAAAACAATAACTACTTAATAACTTAAAAGACTTACAAGTTTATTCTCGACATTTTAGTTTTAAGGGTGATTGTTGTTTTTAAAGCTGTTAATATAGCTATAAAAGCAATAACAGTTTTCTTCATATAGTGGAGAATGCTCGAAAGCCTAGTAGTTTTAGTTTTAAGATATTCTATTCTACTCTTTAAAGAGTTTTATCTCGAAAATTAAAAAGCCTTCGTAAGGATATTGCTATATTATAAGATATACTGCTATAACTGAAGTCGATCGAGAGGGCAGGCGTATAATGCAGTAGGGGCCAGACAATATGACGACAAAAGTAGAAAGAGAAGAAAAATGATATCTCAGCGTCATATCAAGTACCAAATCAGCTGACCGAGTGTTCATGTGGTGATGCACCCTTTTATCACGCGGAGATGTACGTAGATCACACAGACTCGAGAGGGGTCGAGATTAAGCGCCCGGTGTGGATCCTGACTATGCACGACTTGGTTACTGCATCGAGGTGAGTGGTATTATGTATGCACTGTGTGTGTTCTAGAACCTGTCGTGGTTGCGCAAGGTGCGTAAGGGTGTGGCTTGGGGGGGGGGGCTATTCGCGTGCAATAGCTCAAGTTATTTTACCGCTTTAGGATGGACGAAAGAGGATGGCCCTTTGCACATTCACCAACGACATGGCATGGCTGAGAGACGGCAGAGTCATCCCTGCCGACGGTCACTTGACCTCTCTTTATGGGCGTCGAGCTTTCGAGGTCAATGTTACCAGGTCGATCAATATCCAACCCGTGCAACCTGACCAAGGCCTCGGCTCCTCACTGCTTGAGATCTCGGAGGACATGAGCAAAAGAGACTGTCACCGAGACAGCCACCGAGACAGCCGAGGTGCAAAGATGATGCAGACGACAACCCAAACAAAATGTCTCAGATGAGCCTGACAGCCGGATCTGCGGTCAGAACGCTAGTTCAGCGGAGCGCGGGCTTCACTGAGGATGACCTCGTGATGTCTAGGAGCATGAAGGTAGCTGGGTTTCACGGTTAGAGTCCCGCGCTACCGGCTTTCAGACGATGTCGATGGGCCGCTGGCGTCAACGGCGGTTCAGATTGGGAGCTACATAGCTAGGTACCTCTAGATAAGGCACTATGGTATCTTGGGTATTTATTGGTCCAGGCCTTTTCGAATGTTGTATGTGGCGCAGGTCCACATTTGGGTGGGGGACGCACTGACCATGGTACCTCGAATAAATCTGCCTCATACCAAAGTAAGATATCCAACCGTCGTGGCACCGAAACCCCCTCTTCCTCACCTTCAGGACTCCTCCTACACCGGGCCAATCCTTGTGGCGGCGCTTGCGCTCGGCGATCCAATGAGATCTGGCATCTCGAGTTTTGCCCCCTGTAGCGGGACGAGTGGATACTCATGTTCAACAACGGCGACAAGGGTCGTCTGGGTGAAGAAAGATATTCGCGCAATTCAAAACCACAGGAACATCGCGATGCTTTGGTCTGATGACGACAGAGAACGTGGTGGCACTCTGACTACCTCGGTATGAAGAGAAAAAAAAAGGTCACATCGAGGCGACCATTAGTCTCTGTGCCACGTCACAAGCCTCACTTTTCCCAGTTCGGCAAGATTTCAACTTCATGTGTGGCGGAGCAACTCGAAAACGAGAAGAAAAAACCAAACTCCCCCCCCCCCCAAAAAAAAAACTTGCTGCAGGCAATTCGATCCCAAATCATGCAGGCCATGCAGGAAGCATGTTGCAACGGGGCGTTGCCTTGTCTCTGATTTGCCTTGGGACCTGCATATTCATACCAGACTCCAGTTTTCGGTGACTTTGCTGCAGATGATTCTTGGTCTTTGTGGGTGCTTGGCAGCTTGGCTGCCTCCCCGAGGTCATTGATGATCGCTCACTTCTCGGGCCTGCGCGCGCCAGGGCCAGGGCCAGCGCCAGGGCCAGGGCCAACGCACACAATCCGCCACTGCCCAGGTGCCAACGCGATGCGATAGAGGGTGCATATTTTCAGCTGGCTCTGCCCGCTTAGTCTACGAATGACAGCGTACACACCCAACCCAGGAGCCCCGGCACTTGCCGGTGGTGAGGCGATGGAGGGTTCCACGATAAGCAAGCTTTGGGAGCTGATGTCTATTTTGGTAGTATCATGCATGCTACTATGAATACCCCGTTTGGTCGCTGGTGACGAGCCGACTGTGGATGATTGGTCGTGTTGAGCTCTACTGTGGGCTTGGTGGACGGCCCAGGAAAACTTGGGTTTGCCACAGTTGATCTGGTGGTTTATTCGACATTCTTTCCTCGAATTCTCTGGTAGAGGATGATCATAGAGTCTCCATCCTGTGACGTTCCAGTACGACACCCTCGCGAGGTTTCTGTGTTTATTTTAAACTATCATGTAGACACACCCTCGTGGGCCGGCTTCTGCTTCCGCGGTAAAGGCTTGCCCGGTTCTGGTTGACCTAGCGCGTGACTGAAGGTGTCAAACTTTTTCTTGATTCTCATCTTGGTGACACGCATAAGCTAGCCAAAGGGAAAGTGTGCTGAGCAGAAGATGTATAGGAGATAGATGGTGATGCAGCCATCAGGGGATCACTGGGCGCCCATGTAAGTCGCCCGATTTGGCATAATCCAGGGGGAGGAGGGGTCAGGTCGTCTAAATTTTGTGATTGGAGCTCGAATTACTCGAGACGGTCCAGTCAGATGGCGGCTACACTGAAAAACAAAACAATCGAACTTTGTACTTTGTACTTTGTATCCGACCTTCCTTCCGGAGGACAGCGGGTCGGGTGGCATGCGAGTCGAGGCGTCTTGATATGGTCCAGGAATGCGCAGATGCAGTGCGTCGTCGTCGTCGTCGTCGTCGAAGTTTTTATGAGGGACTGCCGAACCTTTTGGAGATAGGCCGTGGCCATGTGGCAGGTCGCGTCGTGATCCTGGACAGACGAGATCGAGTGGTCTGGTGGTTGTCGAGGACCCTTGACCGGTGGGAGGGTGGG
>MUZH01004126.1:0-45838 GCA_003012965.1 Juglanconis oblonga | reverse complement strand
GAGCGTAGGGGGGGGAGGCATATTACCGCTGCACACCGATGGGCAGCTCCCACGAGCCCGGCACCGACTCGATCACGATGTTGCCCTCGGGCACGCCGCACGCCAGCAGCTTCGCCTTGGTGCCCTCCAGCAGCGGGTCGATGATCTCGGCGTTCCACCGCGCGTGCACGATGCCGATGCGCAGGCCGGAGCCGTCGTGCTGCTCGGGGGTGGGGCCCTTCATTTTGGTAGGCTCTGAGGGACGCGGGGGAGAGGGAGGGGGAAGAAGAGGTAAGACGGAGCTGGGAAGACGGCGATGGGATCTGCTTTGTATGTAGACTTCGAGATAACGGAACTAGGACCTTCAGCTTGGTGTGCGTGTTGTCCGGTGTGGTGGAGGGGCAAACTACGGTTAGTCAGGGCGGTGCTGGCTTACGTAATCGACTAGACGACATGTCCTCCAAGGTTCCCGACCCGGCTAGTATAGACAGCTTCAGGTCAGCCGCCCAGTGAGCACTGAAATGATCGTCGATAGGTACCCTTTGCCAATACAAGAACATGCTCGCTCGGGTGGCGGGCGGGAGGTTGAGCAGGAATACAAAAACACGATATTTGAAGAGACCCTAGGTGAGGTATAAGTACTCTCTGTTGCTCCTCCAACGTCGCATGTATTTTCAATGGCCCTGAAGGGGGAGTTACGATCGTACTTCAAGGCATCCTCTTTCGAGGTTCATTTGAAAGTTCTATTTTTCAACCAATGCAAGCGTCATAATGTAGAGACCATGGAGGACACCGGTCTTTGCTATGTGCCACAAGCGGCAGATAGCTCGAGCCTCGACCTCAACAAAACTGGCCTCGTCAGGCGATATAAGCCACCGGATCGCTTGCTCTCGGAATCTGATGTGTTCTGCTTAAAGCCCTCCTTCTTTTTATCCCTTCGGTCTTTCCACTAATTGTTCCAACTCGGACCTACCCAATTTTCCTTTTCTTGTTTTTTTGAAGAAGAAAAAAATCGAAATGACCTTGCAAGACGAAAAGCTTTGCGTCTCAACGGACAGCTTTGAAAGCTGGGACGAGAAACATGAGCCCCAGAAGCCGAAGAAGCAATCCTGGACCGTCCAGCAGCCCAAGTGGCTAAGGGAATACCGCGCCGCCCGCGCGGAACGTAACCGTCAGTGGGAGGAGCGAAGCCGCCAGGAGCTCGAGAAGATCCGCGCCGTGGTTCAGTCCCGCCGCAGATGCTGGAATGTGGCTTTGGGCACCTGGGAAGATGCCATCTATATGGCACGGCGTCGTCAGGCGGCTTGGGCCAAGGGAAAGGAGGCTGACGGGTGGCGAGAACATCGTACCTGGAACTTGTCAGTCATGTCCTGTCCCTAGTCTTCTTGTCCTGTCCCCCTTCCAGCACAAACATACTGTCTGCTATCAAGGACCGCGAGCGTCCCCTCCATCCCCTCCCTGAAGGACCAAACCGCTAAAAACATTGACTCCGTCACCAGCGACACCAGGTACCGTTACGCGTTGGTTGTGAAACCCGGCGACGGAGACATCTCCAAGCTGTCGCCGCCGCCGCCGGACGAGCTCGACTTCCGCACGCCCGAGGGCAGGGAGGCGGCGGTCGCGTGGTACGAGTCGACCTACAAGGTGCTGAAAGCCGATTGGGAAGCAGACATTGCCGTCGCCGACTCGTGGGAGAGGCGGTACCAGAAAATGGTGACCGGTGGATACTGCTGGTTGACGCACGAGGCCATGAGGCTGGACCTGGTTCACAGTTTCAAGGTCTCGAGAGGCTGCAGGCTTACTTACATCCAGTTCCGGAAGCTGCCGAATTAGCAGTTCCCAACGGCTCTTGGCATCGCGACAAAGCCCATAGTGCCCAAAGCCAGGTAAGAGGACTATGTGGTGAAGGCATCGGGGTTGAGGGTGAGGTCTACGGGCTTACAAACCCGATTATGATGATGATGATGATGATGGTATGCCCTTAGTTTGTATCGAGTTTTGGAGGTCCGGGTGACAAATCATTCATCCCAAATAAAAAAGTATTTTTTCGATCCTGCGCGTTACTGA
Organism: Juglanconis oblonga; assembly: GCA_003012965.1. Taxonomy (NCBI): domain Eukaryota; kingdom Fungi; phylum Ascomycota; class Sordariomycetes; order Diaporthales; family Juglanconidaceae; genus Juglanconis; species Juglanconis oblonga. The sequence goes on along the minus strand of MUZH01004126.1, from coordinate 43,792 downwards.
GGGCGCCGATGGATTCCGCCATATAAACCCGACCAACCGCCAGATGGCGTAGCGGTCTATGCTCAAGGTTGCGGGGGTTCAATGAACTGTGACGCAAACAAGTCTGTGAGCCACCGTCTCTAGTCTGCTGTCGGGAGTCCTGGGCACGACCTTATATAACAACACTGCATCCGAATCATGACAAATTCTCGTAGATCTCAAAGATCCAAAAGCGTCCTAGAAATAGGAATTACAAATTTTCTACTAGTTAGTTTACGGGGAAACGTATTCCTTTTTCGATTCGTAGAAGGAATTCCTATATGGAGAGGCAGGTCTATAGGCACGATGCATTCGACCCGTGGGAGTCAAGTTTTAGTAGTTTCGCCCAAGATAATTCAGATTCCCGCGAAAGGATCCTCGCAGTAATCGCGAAACCCCCTCCCCAATTTGTTTTCCTTCTTAACAATTCTGGACGGAAAGTATGTGCCAAAGCAATGATACAGGAACGTGCAATCCATCTTAAGCAATCTACCTACATGTGACTACGGACGTCCACCACGCCTGCAGAATTTCATATCATTCTCAAACTTGATAGACCACTGGAATTCCGGGTGCCAACATGTCCTCAAGATGACGACCTTGGATTGTACCAGCATCAGAACAACGTGGTCCTCAAAACCCCTCAATCAGCGTCATTTCTAGGTGCTGAAACATCTCGGCGTGAAAGCTTTGAGAGGATTTCCCAAGGCTACGCTTATGCCAGCCTCCAAGGTTAGAAAATCAGTATATCCTCAACCTCCCGCTTCGTAGTTATCCTCTGCCAACGATCTCTTTCACTAATAGGCCCTTTAGGGGCGTAAGCATACCCGTACTTCGCAATTTTAAAAGCCTCGAGGTACTGTATCCAGTCGGATGGCTTATAGACGCTGAAATAGCCACAACGCATCCAGCTCGTGCCAATGGCGTGATCCCCCTTCGGTATGCTCGACAGATCAGTGCGAGAAGGCCTCAGCAGTATGCCTTCCATTCTACTAATGCCGGGTAAGTACGTCAAGGAACAAAACAATGGGAGGGCTCGAGGGCGGTAGCCCATCTTGTGCGCCATATGTTTCTCGTCCTCTTTATCGTAAAAGACGTCGACAATGGCATTTTGGTGCCCGGTGGGCTAGGCTTTTTTTCTATTCGAAAGAACGTTTCCCGTCACTTGTAAGAGCTCCAGCTCCACGAGTACGCCCCGGAAGTGTAGAGCACACTGATCCTGGTGTGTGGCACGCCCGAAGCAATCGGGTAGCGTTGCAGAGCTGCCCAGGCCTCCGATGCTCACCAGCTCGATCGGCAGACAGTCGACTGGGGTGGGAAATACGACAGAACCGTCGTAGCTGGCCCACGATCATGAGGGTATTGGATGCTTGGTTGTGAGGTGAATTGCAGGAAGAGTCGCTCTGAAACCGCGCCATGCCATCTGTGACGCGAGTTCTGTAGACCACACTCTCGAGTGATAACTGCAGTTTGCTAGTTCAGGACACCGTGCTTGAAAGAGGCGCATGATACCTGCTATCGCGGCCAGGCGGTCATCTGCATATGTTGTCCTCGTTAAAGAGTAGAGCAGGACGATGTTATTCCACGATTGGATGGCAACGTCTCGCGCGCCGTGTATTCCAGACATTGGAGATCTAACCAGCCCCAAGGGGTCATAAACAGGCATTTTGTCTGTGCCCGGACATGTCTGATTCTGAACATTGAACCGTCTCGGCGCAGTGCCACCACCGCTGCCTTTTTGAGCAGAAAAGGTTGGCAGGCGTGAACATGACTTCCTGATAGACCCAGCCACGGGACAGAAGTTCCGAGTCTAAGATTTCTCGACTTAACTCGTAGTATTCGGATAAAAACTTGTAGTCGTCGCGGCACACGCTCTACTAATCGACCTTAACGTCGTAGTCTTCCGCACTACGGGTATCAAAATGTCGTGCTCCGTCGGAAATATGCCCTCGTCTGAGTTTCGACCGTCTGTAACCGCGATGTTGAAGACCCCACCAGCGTATATAGCGGACATTTTCTGGGCCTCGTTCTCCCAATTCAGCATGTTCCCGTCAATGCTTGAGACGAACGATCTCTCAAGGCTCGAAAGTGCTGTGCCTCGTCGCACATGACTTGGGACGCGGAAAATAGTCTTGCCATACAGTGAAAAGAAGTTGACAGACTACTCACATCTGGATTAGTATGAAAAGCGATCCTGGAGTATATAGAGAGAGTCGATCCATATGTATTCCAAACCGAGATATAGCACCACTTGAATAGCCTCGCGGAAAGTCTTTGGTAGCCTTGAGACGCTAATTCCCTGCTCAAATTCTGAGACGGAGATGAGCGTCGACTGTGTAGGCACGGTCGCAGGAGAATTTGTGAGCTTGGGAGGCTCTGGAGAGCCCCATCTATGGCTCAGGGTAACATATGAATAGTCGCGTGAGCCTAACAGAGAGATTAGTGTCACAATATCCGGTTGATCTGGACTCAATTGGACGAGACGGGCTGGTCTTAGCCACTGCTGGCCTTTGTTGGCCCTGCAGGTGGCACATTCAAGATGACCAGAACTGAGGCATGTCCTCACCCAGTCCGCTACGTTCGGTAGGCAGCTGCTCGAGCGTGAGTTCGGAATGGTTGGTTTGCGCATTTCGAAGGCTACCAGGCCGGCCTCAGAAAGCCATCTTCGTTTCAATTTGATGCATACTGCGCATCCTTCCTGGGCTGACTGATGTAGGCTCTCAAACGATGTGTGGTGCTCAAAAGTCTAGAAATCGGCTATAAATTCTAGTAATATTAGGTGATTAACGATAAAAGAAAAAGAATTTATATCTATCGGAGTCAACACGCGTAAACAATGCTTTCATATGGACTGATAGTTTAGAAACTGGATATGGTAGTCGATTGTAGCATAGGCCCCTAGATTAGAGTTATTCTTATCTATAATCTTATGTCTCTCAATATAGGATATGCCTGTAATCGAATATAGAGTATGAGTAAAATTGTCCAGCAACTTAGTATCCTTCTGCAGTACCCTCATCTTATATAACTCCTCCTGCTAATTCGCCCGTACACTAAAGTTTCTCTCAAGGTCCCTACCTAGACCCTGAACACATAAATATAACAGATTATATCGATCTGCCATTAGCCAGGCACAGGGAGACCTCACTACTACCGACCAGGATTAACGCATTATCGCTGGGTTGGCAGAATGATACACATGGCCCTGAATTGCCCTGAAAATATTTTCAAGGAACAACAAGCCGGTTTGCAGGTTCGCGGGCTGAGGAGGCTGATTTGGAGCGGCTGGCGCCTGTGTCCAGAAGTCTAGCGAATGAGCCCGCTCACTGAAGATAGCCCCAGTTGAAACATCAATATACCGCTGGGCATTGATTGCCTGGTGAAGGGGCGGGGGGCGGAGGCCCAGGTCGACAGTCCAACCTCCTGTATTGTCGTGCATCATGACAGCCATGGGGAAAGGGTTGGTTGCGGCGTTTGTCGGGTCCCAATAAAAGATCATCCACTTGAGGCCGATGGCCACGATCAACCAGACGTTGCGGTCGGGATGGGCGCTTTTCAGGCGGGTCGTTGCCTCATTTATGACCGTCTTCCACATGGCAGGGTAGTCATGTATAGGCGCCTTGCACTCCACCCATAGAATGTCACGCTTGAACGACCGCAACAGCCCGTCTGCCCCGGGTTGAGGCGTCGTGAGTTCCACAACGACAACGTCCGGCTTGTGGTCCGATCGCACGTCAGGCGGCAACCCGCGGTAGGCCTCGCGGCGGATCAAGTATTTGGGGCCTCCTGCGAAGGCGGCCGCCTCTGGGAAGTACTTTCGGCAGATGGCTTCCCAGGGTGCCCAAACAACGTCCTCATCAGAATACTGAGTCCCAGCGTCCTTAAGACTGACAAGGGCATCATAGGAAGCCGTATCAGGGCTCCAGAAGTGGCTGAAATGTATTAGCTCTCATCGTCTACCTTCTAATACCCCATCCAGCAGATCCAAGGAAAATATAGTGCTACTGACCCAGTTATAGGCTGACCCTGAGGCTGAGCCATTCTCAGTGATGACTAGAGTAATTGTGAAGAAGGGAATAAGGACAAAAAAGCCGGTTCTATACTAGAAAGTGTGTATAATACTACTAATGTCTAGAAGAACTTTGGAATCTATACATGGTCCCGTATCTTGGAATGCGAAGTTGTTCGCTTTTACGTTGTTGAGTCTTGATCCTATTCTTAGCACTGGGGCACAGTCTTGATTCTCTGCTTTGCATCATAGCCTTACGATCTGTTGTGGTTCCTTTTGGCCTCGCTGGTGTGCACAAAAGATGGGCCGCGGCCATGTCCAGGTCACAGCTATCTCCAGGCCGCGGCCTTGGTCGGGCCACAATTGGATAGTATTGGTGAAATACTGCTGCTTCCTTCTGGCCGCAACCCTGGTCGAAGTATCTCCTACCCCAACAGTAACCTCTGTTCGGCCAATTGTAAACTTCCGTTCAACCAACTGCAAACTTCTGTTTGACCAACTGCATTGTTTCAGCTCGATCGTCGCGAGCTTCTATTTCAGGATTGAAGAATTGTTTAGGTCTCAATCGCGGAGGGCTGGTCATCGGCCAGCTCTGGCTGAGCCACCACATCATAATGCTCTCGGTGGAGTAGACTGGGAGTCAATGTTGTCTGCGTGTGAGTACGGAAGCCCGGCTACGGCCATGTGTGAAACTAAGACCGAAAAGAGAGGCCTTATAATGCGGGAAATCAGTTTCACTTGGTGGACCAACTGAAGGTTAACGAAGCCAACTGCTGCTAAGGAATGACGCGTGGAAACAAACGTCCAATGGCATATAGTTCTTTGGAACTACTCTAGGCTCTTCCTCATAAGAATTCCAGCTGTCCCTCCAGACGTCGTGATTTTCTTTTCTATGGACATCTCATACTATCGCGTATCCGGCATACGAGACATTTCCCTTCTTTGCAGCGTGTTTTCTGCCGACAATCTCAGCCAAGATCTGTATCATTCGACGCCAAGCTACACGCATCATCGAGAATACGAGTTTTGGGAATGTCGGATCATCGGAAAGATCGTGGCCGATATAGTAAGTAAGCCATGCGTGTGTGGGAATAGAGCACGTTTCACAAAAGACACCACTTTCGTACCCACAACACCATTTTTGCGCCCTGCACACCACATGATCGAGCCCAGCTAATAGTAAGCTAGACGAGAGCAGCCTCTCTGGGCACTCCAGGTCCACGGTCTCAGGTCGTTACGACGATATGACCAGCTCCATGGGCAAGCTTAGCATCAGCCAGCGGCCTCCAGCCCCTATGGTGCCACGGTTCGACGAGAGGCATGTAAAGAAGATGCTAAAAGCACTCAAGGTCCCAACATTCACGGTCCACTGGCCGATGGTGAATTTAGGCCCTGCTAAGCCGCAGAGCAACGCACAACCGGTCTATAAATCATCGTCGTTAAAGCCCCGCTATAAGTACAAATGTAGCTGTGGGGATGGGTTTAAACACAGCAAGGATATCGATGATCACCTAAAGAGGCACCGTAGACACCGAGAGGTACGCTGAAGGCAGGACCTTCCTATAGGGACGGCAATATAGGAGCTGTTGATCAGCAGATGCAGCCCGCCTCGTCGAGGATTAGGTCGCTATCGTTTGGTGCCTACGTTAGATAGTCACGAAATAATACTGCGGAACAGTGTGCACTGACTGCATCCAAAACAACTAAACAGTGTGTGCTATTTCACATTATCTTGATATTGAATACTATATTCCGTTATGCGAATTCACTCCTATTGTGCCAGTGGTGGTGTGGGGCACCCAATGTATAAGAGGAGATCTTGTTATATCGTCACTCTGGCTCTGGAGGTAATTATCGGTTGCTCTTCAGATGTTGTGAGTGAAAATCAGCATAACACGTTGGGCTACAAACCGGACCTCCCTGCTTGCCCGGTATTAAAGACCAAGGGCGCAGTTCAGGTCTGCTCTCCACACTCAGAAGCCGGTTGGTTACGTGGTCTGTCCATAGGCCCAGCTGAACAGCAGAAATGTTCCAGAGAGGATCATTTCCTGCAGGTTGGTTCTATGCTAATTATAGGCATACTGTTTTTGCACTGTTGGTCGATACTGCTTAAGTAATCACAGAGCTGCGGGGTCTTCCATAGTAAGCCGGCCCCAGCTGTAGTATAAAGTTAACCTGGCTGAGATGTTCCTCTCAGTATTCCAAGCCCATCATTCTCCGTTTCGTCTTCGCCTAGTCTCACCAATTACACATATTCTCTCTACGTCAACCATTATTCGACCTAGACCCCTAACAATGGGTATGACAACCATTTTACGCGGCTTCAAGGTCCCGCTCCCTATACTCAACGCCTTCTTACTCGCCAATAACATCAACGAGTCTGAGGTACTCTGTCGGGGTATCCCACCCTTCTACGACTATGACAGCGTCGACAATGTCACTACGCTCCTGCGCAACAAGGTCGGCAACGGAGATACCAAAACACGCATCTTTGTCCCATCACGTATAGGCTTCAACTTTGCATCCTCCGCCTATATTGCTTACGACTGGACAGTAGTCTTTGCGCAGCGCAGGTTGGGCCCTACGGACCTTGATGATAGCCCGCCCCCGGGCTTTGAGGAGCTGCGGAGGGAGGTCTTGTCGTACACCGACAGGAACAAGTCTCTTGCCGACGATGCGAGATACCAGAATGCTGTCTATGTCATCATCACTGACGAGCGGATATATAACCCGCCTGAGATTCGGCAGCGTGTAAATGTACGTAACTGGGACTTTCAAGCCCTACCTGAAGACTCACCCTGTTCTTTTTACCCAAACCCCCTTCCGACCGCAGAGCCCCTTCTCAGTGCACTAATTCGTTGGGTACGGTATTTTGTAGGATAATCGTGAGCTACCGGAAAATGCATAAGAGTTAGCAGCCCTGTGCCAAGGTCGGGATAGAGATTAGTTAAAGTTCCGACCTCACAAAGATGTCAGCCAGGTGGCCGGGGGGGGGGCGGATTTTCCCACCCATAGATGCCGCCATTCATGTCGAGATCAACTAGCCCAGAAGAAACTTACAGTGATTAGTTTCGGAATTTCGCATTCGTATGATGTTTCATGCCGAGTCTGTCTTTGGATTAATAATTGCCTGTATTAAAATGTCCTGAATAGCTGGCCACTTCCCGGTACTTGAGTATTTTAACTAACATAATGAGCCTAAGGTAGAATCAGCCGAAGATTTATATCTTTTGCTAAGGGAAGGAAATGTCTAACTATTAAGCTATTCCTATAGCTTATTACATTAAGCTTGCATATAATATACTTAGGTTAGCTAAATCGCTTAGACTAAATAAGAGCATATAACTAGGTATAATCTAAGCTTATAATATTTTGCTATATTGTTTATTTAAGTTATCTACGATAATAGTAGTAATGTTGGAATAACTGGTGTTGCGGCTACGTACGAGGCATGGTTGGAGACTCCGGTGTTGGCCACTATAGCCAGCAGACTATAGCCAGGCGTAGTCACGTGCGCCTGAAACAAGTACTTAGGCTTCGTACGAGGATCGGAGACTTCGTCTCCTCCCCTTCGTACGAGGTAGAGCTGAATAATATATATATTTGTCTCCACCCGGCGCAGTATCAAGAGAATCGAGTACGTACGTATAAAGGCCATTCAACAAGTAACGTAGTATTTCAGCAATTATTTATAAGTTAATAAGAAAGGAGTAGGGATTGCATATTAAGTCGTAACTATGCGCCCTACTATTGCTACATAATAACCTTAAGTTTTTTTTTATAGTAATAGTGATATATTATCCGAGAATATAGTCGTTATATATGCTACTTATTTAATAGACTAGTAATAATCTAAAGATTTAATTCTCTAAATCTTAGCTTGCAGATTTAAGTTAACTTAAGCTTTATATATTAACTTTAAAAGTAGAGAGTGGAACTTAAGGTGCATTATACTAGCGCTTATAGCGTATACCTAAGCCTAGACTCTAGTAACGATCTGCTCTTGTAAGAGAGCTATAGAGTTAAGCTAATATTCTATTAAAGGGGGATCGTCTTGCAATTCTACCGGCATTTTAGCACTCCTAACGATAGCTTCAAACTTAGCTTGCCGTTAGTCTTTACGAAGGCCTTATAAGTCCTTCCTAATAGTTGTAACTATCTTCGATTCTAGATTTAAGACCCAAGTTAAATTCGGCAATTTTTTAATAGATAAGTAATCCGGTCTTTATAATAGAGTATTAATAGGGTTAGTCTTTAAAAGATATTTAATAGTTAAATCAAACCTTAAAAGATATATAAGCTATCGTACTTACTTCTAAGTTAGTTATTTCTATATTATAAATCTATAAAGGTTACTATAGTGTATAAAGACTATAATTAGCTCTTAAACACTCTTTAAGCACTATCTCTAGTATTTAAAACTTTCGATAATAGAACTAAGATTATTATTATAGGTAGTCTAGTTAAGTTTAGCTCCTAAAATTTTCTTTAACTAAAACGCAATAAGGTGCTAATTTAGCTTGCTATTAAGAGAGTATTACTGTAAGATTATAGCAGCAGATGCTCTATTAGAGGCATTATACTTATTTAAATAGATAGCGCTAGATTATAATATTAAAGAAGTAGCGCTTATTAAAACCTTATTTTAAGCTCTTTAAACGCTCTTTAAGCCTTATAGTTTTTGGGTATAGAGAGGTTAACTCCTTCTAGTTTCCAGTCTTTCTTTATGCCTTAAAGTAGTTTATTAAGAGGTCGAGTAATTTTCGAATACCCTTTAATAAACCTTTAAAAAAAGTTATAAAAGTCTAAAAGAACTTAAATATCGCGGAAAGTCTCTAGAACTAGCTATTCCTAGATAGTTCTAACTTAATTAGGATCTATTTAATATAGTGCATAATTACAGTATTTAAAAGCGTGTTCCCTTTTAATAAGGAAGACTAATTCTAGACTAGCTTATACCTATAGATTTTAATTTCTATATGCTTAAGTAAGAATTAATAGTAAATTCTCTAGGTTATTTTACTAGGGTCCGTCGGTAAATTTACTATATATTCCTTAGCGAATTTACTATGAATTTATAAGTGAATACGCTACGAATTCCTGCGAAGAATTCACTATATATTCCCTAAGAAGTATAGTTAGAAGCAAATTACCATTACTATTTTAACTCCTTCTTATCTTATAACAAATCCTTAAAATTTAATACTCTCTCTAAAAAAAACTATACTTCTTTATATTCCTATATAGCTTAGCTTTTTTAAAATAATTAATAATAGTTCGTAAGTACTTCTTATACTCTTCTTTAGCTCTCGAAAATACTAAGATGTTATTTAGATATACTACTGCATATATATTAATATAATGTCTTAAAACTTCTGTAATAAACGGCTAAAAGATTGCTAGGGCATTAGTTAGCCTAAACGGCATTTCTCGAAATCCCTAGTAACCCCTTCTTATATGCAAGTCCGATAGTAGGCATTAGTTAAGTTAATCTTTAAGAAGAACTAAGTGCCTACTAATCGATTAAGGATCTTAGATACTAATAGTAAGGGTTAGCGATTATTTATAATAATTTCGTTTAGTGCTTAATAGTTTATACATAGCTAGAGAGTTCTATCCTTCTTAAGTATAAAGAGAATTAGTATGCTAGTAGAGCTCTTGTTTAAAGTAATTCTTCTTACTATAAGACTCTTTTTAATTTACTTATAGAGGACTTTTAGCTCCTTAATATATATAGAATAAAGGGGAAGAAATAATAGTAAAGTCTTTAAAATTAGCTCGATAGTATAATCTACTACTCTCTCTAAGAGTAGACTTTTAGCTCTTTCTTTTATATAGAAGGACTTAAGTTCTCTTAATTATAGATAGATCTTAGTAGTTTTCAGGAGTTCCTTCTTACTATCTTCTATACCTCGAGGTTTTTATAAGTCGACCCTGATTTCCTAGCCTGGGTTATAGGGTTCTTAGGAAAAGGGAATAGAATAGTAGAAAGCAGGCTTCCTCGCGCCTTTGTAGAACGCCTAGGGGCTTTACTCCTTAAGGCGCACCTCTTCTTAACGCAACTACTAATCCTTCGGTACATATGTAAGCCCAATTCGAAAGCTTTGCAATCCTAGGGAACCAAGTAAAAAAGCAGACTCTAATCGCTTCCTGTCTACTGTAAGGAGGTCATCATTGGTTGCGCGCAAGACAAATACAAGTAGCTGACGTTGTGTAGCATGTGACAACGAACAGATTCGACATTTGAACCCCCCGCCACCGCCCCTGCCACTCGCCTCTTTTCCGAGACGACAACGAGCACGTATAGTTACCTAGTTAGTTATCTTGGAAAAGCGCAGAGAGACGGGCATGGACTCGGGGTGCTTAGTAATCAAGCACGAGCACCATACCTAGGTACTCAACCAGCACGCTCCTTTGCTATCGATAAGAAATTTCACGGCTGTCTCTCAAAATACGACATCCACCGAACAAGACATCCACGAACAATCCCTCCTTTGTTCTTTTCCCCACATAACCTCCCTTCAAACCCGCCAATTCCGCCTCCCAACATGGCGCCCACACGACCCTCCAAAAAGGCAAAAGCCAAAGCCCGCGCACAGTCCAAAAAGCCCTCCACCACGCCCTCCAAACCACCCAAACAGCTCCTCGCCGAAGCGACCGCCCACCTCGAGCAAGGCGACGCAGCGGGCGCCGTCACCCTCGCCAAACAAGCCCTCGACGCCGCCCTCGACGCCGACGACGCCCGCGCGTGCGCCGCCTACAACCTGCTGGGCGAGATCCACGTGGAGCAGGGCGAGATCGACGCGGCGCGGGCCGCCTTCCTCGCGGCCGCGCGGCTCGACGCCGACGGCGCGCTGCCCGAGGACGTGGGCGGCGGCGCCGAGAAGTTCCACTGGCTGGCGCAGCTGTCGGAGGAGGGCGGCGCCGACTCGGTGCGGTGGTTCGACAAGGCCGCCGCGTGCCTGCGCGCCCAGGTGCGGGCGCTCACCGAGGCGGCGGCCGAGGCGCGGCGCAAGGGGAGCGCGCGCGGGGCGCGCGAGGAGGAGCTCGAGGCCAGGATGGACGACAGGAAGCGCCGGCTGGCCGAGACGCTGTGCGCCGTCGCCGAGGTGTACATGACGGATCTGTCGTGGGAGGAGGACGCCGAGGCGCGGTGTGAGAGCCTGGTCACGGAGGCGACGATGCTGGCGCCGGAGCTGCCGGATGCGTGGCAGACGGTGGCGAACGTGCGCGTCAGCCAGAGCCGGAGGGAGGATGCCGTGGCGGCGCTGGAGAGGAGTCTGGCGCTGTGGACGGAGCTGGAGCCTGAGGACCCACGGGTGCCGACTTTCCCGAGCCGGGTGGCGCTTACGCGGTTGTTGATGGAGTGTGAGCTGGAGAAGAGGGCTACGGAGGTGTGTGAGAGGCTGGTGCTAGAGGATGACGGGAGTGTGGAGGCTTGGTATCTGGGCGGGTTTGCGCATTACACCCTCGGTGAGAAGTTGAAGAGCGCGCCGGAGGAGGAGGAGGAGAAGAAGAACAAGATGGATGCTTGGAAAAGGCATTGGGTGAGAGCCAGGCAGTGGCTGTCACAATGTCTGCTACTCTTTGAGGCCCAGGAGTATGAAGATGAGAGGTTGGGTGAGCACGCCAAAGAGTTGCTGTCCGCCATCAACGAGGAGGCAGGTGATCTACCCGATGAGGAAGAAGAGGACGGTGAGGGTTGGGAGGATGTTGAAGACGGTGATGACGGCAGCAAGGATGACGAGATGGATGATTCGTAATGATGCTGCCCAGGTTGCGGCTAGAATGGCGGTGGTGTCTCACTATACTCGGGGAAGACGGTCTCTGAAGACATACGACGGACCAGAGGTGATCGCGGTCGATGCATCCAATGGAGTTTGGCTTCGAAAAAAAAAAGGAATTTTCATATGAGAGCAGGGAAGCCGGCTGAAAACAGGCAGGGCGCTCACGATCAAGTAGATAGCATGATACCATCCCCGGAATAGGAGTCGCTTTCGGGGCATATGAAAAATAAGGCTAACTTATTTGTAGATGTTTGAAGAGGCGGATGTTGCAAATCCAGGTTTCTCTTCCTTTTTTTTTATGTCTTTCTCCCCCAGGTGGACGGTGAGATGTGCGAGCTGCCCAGTAGCCAAGGCCGGCTTTCTTCACATCAGTCTTCACCTCACCACTGCCGGATATCTGTATCAAAGAAAGGGCTCGAATTCGTTAGATCTCGAGGGTGTCAATCACTATCCATCCAGGCTCAACACCACCTCTCATGAGGCTCCCTCCATTTCACATTCAGAATCCCAAAAATCCTCTTCTCAGACCTCCCCTCCATCAGCTCACCCTCGGTGACCTTCAGCCTCTTCTCCCCCCTCGGCACATCCTTATACAGTCCGCGCTGATTCAGCCTCATCCCCTTCCTCGACGCCAACAGCCGCAAGCTGCGGTTGAAGATGTCATTGCCCGTGAAGTAGATCAGCGCCGCACCATACTCGGACTCGGGCACAAGAAGTAGGTCGATCCTCCGCCACACAGGACGGTAGTTCCCGTCGTCGTTGAACCCGGGGATACGAGGCAGGACGCAGCACCCATGCCACTTGCTGCCGCCGCTGGCCTTATGGGAGCTGTGCGAGGCGAGCTCGGCGGTCAGGAAGCCCTGTTTGGACAAGTTGCCGACGAGCTTGTCCAGGAAGGGGACTAGGTCTATGCTGGAGACCGTGCCCTTCTTCGTGATGATGAAGTCGACGTCGCCCGAGCTGTCCGCGCCTCGGCGGTAGCTGCCCCCGATGAGCAGCTCGACGGACCTGTCGATCCTCGCCGCCTCCGCCTTGACGTAGTCGCCAAGCTTGGTGACCTCGGCGCGAGGGATGCGTGTGTTGAGGTCTTGATAATGGTCAATGCCGACCCTTTGGTTGTCGGTCAGATCGGCCTTCTGAAGAAGGTCATCAAGCGTCCTGAAGCCCTGAGCAATCCACTTGTCTGCCGTTGACTTTCCGACACCGTAAATTCCCAGGAACAACGCCAGAATCCGGCTCACCGGGTCGCTCATGGCGTACTCTAAGCGCGCGAGGGTATGCGTGTTCACGATTTCCTCGAGTTTGGCTGACAGCCTCGGGCCAAAACATGGCAGCTCCATAGCTCCATCAGCCGTGGTTATCTTGCGGTCAGTCTTTCCCAATATATTGACGGCTTTGCGGTAGGCAGTTACACGCCAGTGATCATTGGTCTGGGCGTAATATTCTCCCATCTTTGTAAGGACGGAGATGACCAGTGCATTTGGATTGTCTTTCTGTTTGACTTGGTCTTTCGTGCCGCCACGCTGGCATTGGAAATGCTCCTCGGCTTGCTTCCTCTTCCCTGCCCTCTTGGGCACCTCCTTCTTCCGCCGCTTCTTCTCACGCTCATCTTCCGTGTCGCAGTCACTCGCCTTCTCCCCGTCACCGAGGTTGTGTGCATCGTCTTCTCCAATACGCGGAACGTCCTTAAACTCCTCGCGGACTTGGTTCACGATCTGCGCAAGTTCATCGCTACAAATAGAGCTTGGTCGACAAATTTGTGAGGTGTGTAGCGCTTCACCATTGTGCTCTCCTGCATCGGGTCGTACATCAGATGCCGGGACTGTGATGTCTTCCTCAGCCACCTTGTGAGCCACGGGGCCTTGCTGGCCTGGCTCGTTTGGTACTTGGATGCTGCCCAGTGGTCGGGCCGAGGAAAGGTCGCTCTGTGAAGTTTCTGGCGGAACGTAGTCCCACCTGTTCGGGTTGTTTGTAGGAGCTTTGAGTTCCAAGGACCTTTCCGAAATTTGAGAGAGGGTCGGGCCTGCCTCCTGGCCGGAGGGTGCGGGCACTCCCGTGGGCATGCCTTTGACGCGATATTTTAGATATGGTGGAAGAACTCGTCCCTGCTGGATAGACTCCAACGGCCACTGATCCGTGACAATGGCGGGCTTATCCTTTCCAAGCACGGATGACACATCATCCTTGATCTCCTCGTATCTTAGATTCTGATCTACGACGACGTGCGTGGCTTCGGATAGCTCCCTGGTCATAACGGCGCCGTATCTCTCCGCGTGCTCCATCCGTTGCTTTCTCAATGATATTCGTTCGCCTGGGATGTAGAAGAGTCGTTGGCCCCTCAGGATCTGCTTGTCTTCAGAAACGACGTTCTTGTCTTTGCCTTTGCCCCTGTCAGGGCGTTTACGACCACTGGTGCCAGACATTGTGGAGGGCGCCTGCTGCTGGACTGGTCCTGAAAGAGGACCAAGTGATTTTGGAGCGTTCGGGGTAGTCAAACTCCGCCTCAAGCTGGCGATAGCTGACGGACGTGGGCTTTGAACGGGTGTGTCCTGCACGAATGACGTGCTAGTCTGGATTCGCCGTCGGGTTGCCTGGTTGCTTCCTTGTGCGACGAAGGGCGTAGACTCGATGACCGTTGGCGTGATGCCAGCTACAGGCGTCGCGCGGGCACTGCGTCGTTTGGATGCTGGTGTTGACGAGGTAGACGTAGTGGTCGGCTTGGGCTGACCAGATCGTTTGCTGTTGCCTGGTTTGGCCCTTTCAAAAAAGGCACGACTCTGCTGCCGGAAGGAGTCGTCGAAGGATTCGTCGAAGGGTTCGTCGTCCTCTTCTATGGAAGCCTCCAGCCGTTTGAGTTGTGCGTAGAAAGCCTCCTTGGCCTCGAGCGACATATCGGACGTCATCTTCGAGGGAGACGGAAGGTTGTGCGAGGTTGCCATCATGTCCAGGTTGCTGCCTGCAGACAATGATTATGAAAGGCGTTCTGGTAGGGCCGCCTCAACTGATCTGTGCAGCCAAAGTGTAAAGTGTACCTAGGTATGCATCATAAGAATCTGACAGGGATCTACGTCGCTGCCGTGAGACGGCACGTGAACCTTCGTGGAAGTGAAGTCGCAGCCTGGGGTCTTCTGCTGTGAATGATTTCCTGATTGGGATGGGATGTCTTGCACTTTCACCAGACAACGGACGAGAGGATTCACACCGAGTCGACGAATTTCTAGCAGCACTGTCAGATCTATCCCATGAGGCAGTCTGCCGTGCGATTCCCTCGAATGAGACAACGTTTTGCTCGGGCAAGATGATCTGTTTGTATATGCCTCTCTGGGAGTGATCGAGTGAACGACATCTGAATGTCACCTGCCCCCTGCAATTACGTGCATTAGCGTAAATGCACCGACCGGGATCCACACCTTGGCCGGTGACGAATCTTCGGGTTCGACCACAACAACCCAGAATAAAAAACCAGAAGCAAAAAAAGAACGGGTAGCTAAAAAAAAAAGAGGGGGGGGGGCGGGTCTCTTGCACAGGATCATTAGGCCCCAGTGTGGCAAGCTGGTACAATGCTGTTCATCATGAGAGAAGATGATGTGTCATTGAAACATGATGCTTCGGCCAGGTCATGTCAAGCTGCGCATGCCCCCTTCCCCAACAACCTTATAAAGGCCCCCCTCCTTGGTACTGGTTTCAAGAGAGCGAGGACTGCTCGAATAATCATATGAGATCCATGGTATTTTACTTCCTACATATTTCTAATCTTCGAGCTGCAACCTCGCCTCCAACCAAGCCTCATAGCCAGCCCAAACACCTACATATTCCCACTTCGCACACAACACCATCATAGCCTGCAAAGCCTCCCTCGAGTACTGCTTCTCCTCAAACCTCTTACCAGAGATGGCATCGACTGCTCGAGCAAGTTTCTTCGTGCACACAGGGCACAGGTACGGCGGCTGCCTCAGATCCTCCGCCACGCTGGCCGTGCCCTGCATTGCACAGGCGTAGTACACACAGTGGCCCATTCCGAAGCAATGGCCAAGCTCGTGAGAGGCTGTCCGTGCTATACAGAACAGCCACAATCCACGCAGGATATCAGACCGTGTGTCGGTCGTCGGGGAGGGAGCAGTCTTGAAAGCTGCCAGGGCTTTGTGCAGTGGACCGAACGATGCGTCATCATCTTGACGTTTCGGTGGGGTTTTCTTTGGCAAGCCACACTTTGCGGCCACGTACACGGCACAGTGAGAAGCAGGCCACATATGCTGGAGATCGATCGCCCCGTGCTCGTGCTCGTGGAGGAGTGGATTGTATCGTGCCGAGGACACAACGGCCACGTGACTTCCTCCATACGCCCGTCCGCAGCAAAAGTCGTCCTCCTCGTCTTCATACAAGTCGTGATCGACAAGCAGGAGAAAGGCAAAGGCATCGTTCGGCAGGATCCTGATCGCCCCGTCCAGGAGATCCTTGAGGTTGAGCTGGTGGGAGAACAGCCCGTCAGGGCTAGGACGGGTTCGAATGCGCGTGTAGGAGTCGGCGGGACCTTCTTTCAGGCCGATGAAGGACGACGAGGGGCTCTTCTTGTCGCCGGTCTCCCACAGCTCGAAGCTGAGAGTGGGTGTGTACTCTTTTACTTCGAGGCCGTGGTAGAAGGCGCGGAGATACTGCAGGACGTCATCGAACTGGGGACGTTGCACTGCTGGCGGAATCACTCCCCTCTTTCCTATCTTTTCGACTAATCCTGTTGGCCCCACAGACTCACCCATGCCGGACCCTGCCTCACATACAGAGGGAGTCCTCGCCACATACACCGTCTTCCTGTTGTAGGGAACCTTGTGCCTCTCTTTGAGGTTGGACCATGAGCGGAAGCTTTGTGGTGGACAAGAGGGAGCGTACGCGAGATCATCCTCCGGGAGGACGAGCGGCGCAGGGTAGATGAAGGAGAACGACTCCGGCTCCTCTTCCGCACTATTCTTTGGAAACCGGCCTGAGGGAGTGGTAGCTGCGACTCTGCGTTTCCAGCCTGGCCGCTTGTATCCGGCCTCATCACCATGGGGAGAGACATCCACCACCAGGGATGCATGGCTGCATGCTTTCTGCCTTGGAGCCATTGTACCCTGTAGGGAGGAAAGAAGGGTCCAGAGATGAAAAGAAAGGCTTGGATGAGCTGGGTATGCAGCTTTTATATGCTCAGTGAGGCTATGGATGAACTCAGCTAGCTCTCAACGGCCAGGCAGCAGCGTGCCCTTACGATATGAGTTGATTCACCACCACTTTTTGTCCCATCACATACTTTTGTGAAGGCTTGCACGTAGGAAACTGGATAATGCAGATAATGCAGATAGGTAGACAAACAGGAACAGAAACTTGACTCACATCCATCCACACAGCCCATGTAAAGCAAAATGATACAATACAAGTAAGCAAGCCTGATCGTCTCCCAGGAAATCACTCTATAGTGTTCACAACCTTGTGTCCAAGGTGACCAGACTGGTGACCAGGCTTTGAAAACGAGCAAGGTCTCAGACCAAACATAGTATAGTATTGGAAATCATATGGTCATTTGTCGTCATCTTTGTTATACTGGAAGACAGATTCGTCTTGTGGTAAAAAAAGAAGAAGAAAAAGAAACAACAGCTGGAGGTCGGGAAGCAGGGGTTGATTGAGGCTGTCCGTGCCGGGATCTGGGGGGTAGAATTGCTTCTGGAAAGGCGCTAAGAAGGCGGTATGGCAAGTGTGACAGGGGTTGGCGTGATTCTGCAGGCAAAAAAACTCGGACCCTTTGGAACGACTGCCCCTCCAAACTGCAACTCATCCTGCCGTCTACACATTCTGCCACCCACATGCACACGTCGTTCAACCATTGCAGCCCAACCACCAACCGCCTTGTACCATTCCTGCTCCATTCTGCAGCATCCCTCATTCTCCTCCTCCTCCATAACCCAATATACCCTCCACTATGGCTTCGTCGAATGGAGACAAGATGGAAGTTGAGACTGCTGAGCTCAAACTCAAGGAGATGGCCCACTCCGAGCAGCACTACTTCAACAGGTGAGTACTTCTGTCACACGCACACCACAACATTTGGACGAATTGGGTTCTGATACGAGACTTGCACAGCTATAACCACCACGGTATGTAGAGAAGAAGCCCCCATGCAAACCATGTATTGAGTGCAGGAGTGCTGACAGAATCGACACCAAAAAAGGCATCCACGAGGAAATGCTGGTATGTTACATCCAACCCTCCTACGAGCCAAGTCACAGGATCCTGGCTTGACCTTTTCTTACTCGTTTGCAGAAAGATGAAGTCCGCACTCGCTCCTACATGAATGCCATTGTCCAGAACAAGCACCTCTTCAAGGATAAGGTGGTACTCGATGTCGGCTGTGGCACTGGCATCCTCTCCATGTAAGACACATCTGCCCTACCCAGCAATACCCCACCAGACACCAGACCTGCCACACAGATCTCAACCGCAATTCTGCGGCGCAAATCTCGTGGGGTTTCCTCCAGGCGGATGTTGACCCCCTCTCCCCAGGTTTGCCGTGAAGGCTGGTGCAAAGCATGTGGTCGGTGTGGATATGTCGACCATTATCTTCAAGGCCCGTGAGATTGTCGCGGTCAACGGCATGTCCGACAAGATCACTCTGATCCAAGGCAAGATGGAGGAGATCGAGATTCCTTTCCCCAAGGTCGACATCATCATCTCTGAGTGGATGGGCTACTTCCTCCTGTACGAGTCAATGCTGGACACTGTGCTCTACGCTCGTGACAAGTACCTGGCTCAGGATGGCCTGATCTTCCCCGACAAGGCCACCATCTTTGTGGCTGGCATCGAGGACGGCGAGTACAAGGACGAGAAGATCGGATGTGAGTTGCAACCCCGCCTTGGACTACCTTCAAAGCCCCGTCAGCTAACAATAGGCTTCAGTCTGGGACAACGTCTACGGATTCAACTACACCCCCCTCAAGGAGACCGCCCTCTCCGAACCCCTCGTCGACACCGTCGAGATGAAGGCCGTGGTAACCGACCCCGCCGCCGTCCTCACCCTCGACCTGTACAAATGCACTACGGCCGATCTGGCCTACAGCATACCGTTCGACCTGACCGCGAGACGCGACGACTTCATCCACGCGCTGGTGGCTTGGTTCGATATCGAGTTCACGGCTTGCCACAAGACCATCGCCTTCTCCACTGGTCCACACACCAAGTACACCCACTGGAAGCAGACCGTCTTCTACCTCAAGGACATGCTCACCGTCCAGCAGGGCGAGAAGGTGCACTGCTCGCTGACTTGCGGTCCCAACGACAAGAACCGCCGCGACCTTGACATCAAGGTCGAGTACAAGCTTGACACCACCGACCCCACTCGAAGAGGCGAGGGCGTCTGCGAGTACAAGATGTGCTAGACTCGCTTCTTGGCGGAAGTTGATCTTGTGACAAACCACCTCGACACGAACTCGATGAGAGAGTGGTGTCAGTTCTCGAGCTACACGCCGCAACGCTGGAATGATATCGGAGAAGCGTCCTGGCATCTGCCCCACCTGTATACCCATTCCACAAACATGGACCTGCAGTAGCGGCGGTGACCGGGCTTTCCGATGCGGTGGTAAAGAGTCTCGGCAGCAGAAGGCGCTTCTTCGGCTGCAACAGCGACCTGTAGGAGAATTGGGATTGCCTGGGGATGTTGGCCTCCGCCGCGGCGGAGTACGGAAAACATTAGCGGTCTTGGAACCGAGTTCACACAATACGATACCCCCCAAGACGGGAGCGGATTTACATGTTTGGGGAATAGGGTGCTATTTTCCTCCTTTCCCATTGTCATTGATCCTATCACTCTTCAGCGCACTATTGGCATACTTAAAGGTGGGCAGACCGTTTGAGCAAAAGCGTAGCAAGGCATGTATGTGGCTTTTCTTGTGTACTTTCAGATGATAAGATACCACCACTGCGGAGGAGGAAAATGAATGAAATGACGTCGGGTGATCGGCAGAGCATTTCACAAGCATTCGGGTTTCAAGAGGCTTTCCGTAGCCAGCAGTCTCCATGCCGTGTCTGTTTATCCTCCTCTCTATTTTGGTTTGTCAAACAGTGATCTATCTGACTCGCGAACGATGGACCATCTCATCGTTGACATTCTGTGGTTAATACCAGAACTCGACATTCCTTCTACCGTAACCGATTGCTCTCTTCCGTTTCCCTTCCACATGAAACAGACCAATAATGCCAGAACTTTTGGGGGTAGTCTATGCTGGTTGGTAATCATCAGGATGCCCTTCACCCTCCCCTCTCTTGTTTTCTTCCCTTCATGAAAACTGCTTGCTTGCAAAGCACTTTAAAGACAGGTCCTGTCCCTCAACCATCCATGTCCATCTTGAAAATCCCACCATCATCATTATCTTCCTGGACAGGACGCTCATTATCCTCGTCTGATACCGCTAGAGCAGCAGGCCCAAAGTAATCGTCGGCCTCGACGGCCGGTGGTGGAGGCGGCGGTGGAGGCGGCGAGGGCGGAGGCGGAGTAGGCGTCTTTGTCATCAGTCCTTCGGTGACCTTGTCGAACCACTCCTGCTCCAGCTGTAGCGCTTCAAGCTGGCTCCTCCTTGTCTCCTCCACTATCTCCGGAGGCGTCACCGGCAGCGACGGCGAAGCCGCGCTCGTGGAGTTGGCGCTGCTCTACACCGCCGAGCCCGCACCGCGACCGCCGCCGTAGTTCTCCAGCACGACCGCGACCTTCTTGGCCAGCTCATCGGCCTCGGCACGCGTCGCCGCCTCCGCGTATACGCGGCAGGCGTTCTCGGTGCCGCTGGCCCGCGCGAAAGACCGCGCGTTCGTGTACTTCTTGACGAGGGCGTCGATCTCATCCTGCGCGCCGGGCGGGTGCGACAGCCGCCGCTCCGCATCCGTTGTCTGGAACAGGTCCTTGTCGCCGACCTCGACGCGCACAAGCCGGTTGGGCAGGTCTGTGTACGTGTTGGCCCAGTCCTTGAGCGTCCAGTCCTTGTGTGCGAGGATCACCTCGACCAGCAGCGCGTCGGAGATGGCGTCGCCGACCGTCTGGTTGATGAGGTTGCCTACTGCAGCGAGGGTCTCGAGGGCGTCCTTCTGTGCGGGCGACTGGGGCTCCTTCTCGCGGAAGGTCCGCATCGCGTCGTTGGAGAAGAGGACCGTGCCGTGGCCATTCGCCTCGAAGTACACGCCCACGTCGAAGTTACACGCCGCGTGGTGCAGGTGCTTGACGCCCGTAGGCGTGCAGACGACGGGTAGCCGCAGGTTCTCCTGGACGTACTTTGTGCTGGCGCCGTTGGCGTAGGCGGTCTGCACTACGCCGATGCGCAGGTCATCCTCGAGGCCGGCAGAGCGCACCAGATCGGCGATGAAGGAGGCGGCCAGCGTGGCGATGCGGTCACCGTCGAGCATGAAGAAGCCCGTCTCGGCGTCGGTCCAATAGTATATCAGGCGGTCGGCGTCGCCGTCCAGGGAGCAGCATCGGGCGCCGGGCTCGGGCTTGGGGTGTGGAGGAGCTCGTTGCTTGGTCTTGACGAAGTCGGCACCGCACTGTAGTAGGAAGTGGCTTAGTATATCGTCTGACATGCAAGGGGATAGATGGCACTGACCTCCAAGTTCAACACCTCGGGTCGCAGAACATCGTCGTTGACCACCTTGACGTCGAAAGGCACCTTGTCCTTGGGAATGTACTTCAAGAACTCGCTCAATTTGGGACCACCGACTCCATTGGCGCAGTCCACAATCAGATGGCCCTTAATCTTTCGACCCTTCAAAGCGTGGACGAATGCATCGGAGAACTTCTTGTAGTATCCGGCCTCGCTGACCTCGCCATACGACTCGGGGGTGCCCTCGGTGTTGGTGGCTCTGGTGAGGTAGTGGAGCTGAGGCGTAGTGAGAATCTTGTAGTCGACGTACTCGGTGCCGGTGGCCTCAAAGGCATCGGCGAGGGCTGAGACAAGAGTATGACCCGAGGGACGAGTGTCGCGGCCGTAGACGACCTTGGCGGGGGCCTTGAGGTCGATCTTGAGCTGTGTGGCCAGTGCCTTGTAGGCCTCAAGCAGGGCCTCGTCGGAGGGGCTGTTGACCAGCTTGGTGGCGTAAGACTCCCACTCCTGCTCGAGCATCTCGCCCATGGGGTCAACGACCTTGACACCATTGTCCTTGGCCGGGTTGTGGCTAGCAGTGACCATGACGCCGATGGTCGAGCCGCCCAGCTTGCGGCTCCGGAGAGCTGCCAGAAGGCCAACTCGGAAGGTTACTCCCTCAAGAAGATCGGAGGCCATGCGGAATCCAGCGGTGCCATACTTGTAGACACTGCCCGCCGGAAGGGGGACGATGGGGTGTTTGGCCGAGGCGGCGAGGATCTTGTCGTCATGGGAGGCCATGGTGGTGGGAGCAGCTTGGGTCTAAGAACGAAGAATACTAGGACAACGAGTTGCAAGAATAAACGGCAAGAGCAACGGCGAGCAAGAATGGCACTCCCAAGTTGAGGAATGGGACGGAAGAGGCTTTTATACCGGAGGGAGCTGGGTTGGTGAGCTGTCAGCCAACCTGCATACCTAGCCAGCTTAGCATAGCATAGCCCCTGGGGGATCCCTGAGCTCTCAGCATGCACCCCGCGGCAGCAGCAGTATACGAGAATCGAAAGAGCCAGGGGCTACCCCGCCTACGTACCGTCCCGAGATCTGCCAGCCAGCCAGCTGCCAGCCAGCCAGCCTGCCTGCCTGCCTGCCTGCCCATCCTCAAAGTGCCTGAGTGTTGCTGCAAGCATTGAAGAAACAGGTATAGCGCTGGAATACGTACCAAGTACCACGTCCACCACGTTATCGACTGCTGCAAGCCTGGCCGGATGTAGAAATGATCGGAACTCTGCTGCCAGAGAATAATTGCATTCTCGTCCTTGAGAATATTCGGTTCTATTAACCAGCCGGAATCAATCATGGCTTCCTCACTCAGACCAAGACAAGATGACGTCTCATCCGTTTCTGACGAACTGCCCGCGCAAAACGCGATAGTGTGCTAATTGCTAGCGGTGCAATTGCACTTTAAAGTTAGCGCCCTTGCCCCTGCTTGAACTGGGGCAACTTCGACGGACGTCGACGCGACTCGACGCGTCTCCCATCCATGGGCTGCTGTTCGCTCTGGCAACTACCACAGCTGCTAACTTTCTCTCTTTGGCCTGCTTTCGGACCAAGGAGCTTTGCTTGCATCTGCCCATTGCTGGAACGTGCAAATCCGGATCATCTTCGCTATTGCTTGAAAGAACGCGGGCCAACACCGGCGGGGCCAACATCATGGCCCCCAGCGGCGAGGATTCGCCCAACGCACTTCTCCTCGGATGGGTCAAAGAGTGGTACGATACGGCAAGGGAGCGAAACTCGAAAGGTGTGACCACATATAAGCATGCGTACGACTCTCTCAAAGCCTGCCCCATTCCCTTCGATCATCCTTCCCAACTGCAGCAGTTGAAGGGGTTCGGACCCAAGCTTTGTGAGAGGCTCACGGCACAGCTTCAGAAACATTGCGATGAAAACAATCTTCAGATGCCAGAGCACCCTATGGCGTCGAAGAAACGCAAGGAAGCCGGTAAGGCATGCACGACAGGAACGGGAGGACTCGACGAGGATGACAACGTTGGCTCGTCGGCCCCTCCTGCAAAGAAGCCCAGGAAGACCAAGCAGTACGTCCCGGCCTATCGGTCTGGCGCTTATGCTTTGGTGGTTGCGTTGTCAAAGGAGCCAGAGGATGCCCCTGTTGGCATGACAAAGCAAGATCTGATCGAGGCAGCTCAGCCCTACTGCGATTCTTCATTCACGGCACCAAGTGATCCTAGCAAGTTTTACACAGCTTGGGACTCAATCAAGACACTGCTGGCGAAAGAGCTGGTCTACGAGCGTGGAAGACCTACCAAGAGATACGCCTTGGCGGATGAGGGATGGGAGGTCGCCAGAAAGATTGAGCAGGCTACCACTGGTGGAGGTACCAGCCAGGGAAAGAAGGGGGATATTGATATCGGCGCCGCTCCTTCTCGAGTGCCTGAGCCCCGCCAGCCAGCTTTCTCGACTCGTATGGGAGCGATACCGGATGACGATCCACCGGCTGAGAAGCCAAACTACAACAATGTTGTCACAGATGGGCCTCTTCTATTGAACGACTCTTCCTTGCCGTCCTTCACCCCGATCATTCTCAGTCCCGGCACATTCTCGGTCCACCTGGTGCTGGATATCCGAGAGATACGGGCCAAGACGGACCGGGACTACTTGAAGGAGGAGCTGGCTAAGAAGGGTGTGCGACCAATCATGCGAGCTCTGGAGATCGGTGACGCACAGTGGGTTGCTAAATGCCACGATCCAGAATTCCTACGGCGAAACGGGGCGGAGGGCGACGAGATCGTGCTCGACTACATAATCGAACGGAAACGACTTGACGACTTGATTGGAAGTATCAAGGATGGCCGCTTCCACGAACAGAAGTTCCGACTGAAGAGGTCCGGTGTCAAGCATGTCACATACATCGTTGAAGAGATTTCTTTGGATCAAACACACTTTCAGAAATACGAGGAAGCGGTTCAGTCTGCCATTGCATCTACTCAGGTGGTTAATGGCTTCTCTGTGAAGCAGACGCGAGGTGTGGACAGTTCGATCCAGTACCTCGCCCGGATGACGGAAATGCTCAAGAAGAAGTACGAGAGCAAGCCTCTCAGGGTCATACCCACCAGGGTCATCACGGCACAGAATTATCTGCCATTGCTGAACCACCTCAGGGCAAAGGAGCCCGGATCAGACTACTACATCAGCTACCCAGCATTCGCATCTTTGGCTTCCAAGTCCGAAATGCTGACACTGCGAGATCTCTTCCTCAAGATGCTGATGTGTACCAGGGGCGTCACCGGAGAGAAGGCCATACAAATCCAGAAGATTTGGAAGACGCCAAATGAATTTGTCAGGGCCTTCGAGAACTGTGGCTCTGGCGAGGAGGGAAAGAAGAGGAAGCGGGAACTGGTGTCCAACCAGTTGGGCAATAAAGTGAAGAGCAAGCAGATCGGAAAGGCTCTGAGCATAAAGATCGCAGAGACCTGGGGAGACGCTTGAAGATACTGGTCAATCTGTATCGATCTGGCGCCCCATACCTAACATGAGTACCCAGCCTCGCGGGTACCGGCGACCTGTGTACATGGAATCAACGTAGCAGCCCACAATACAAACAACATGATCCCATGCCAGTCTTTCCCTGCTAAGCGCAAGACCTTCTATGAGGTATGCCCACCCATCCCCTGAGCCACAATCTTTTCGACTGTCTTCTCTAGCTCCTTCAAAAACGGGAAGCTCCCTCCCTCCCCCATCCACAACATACTCTTCTCCGCATACTTGGCCATCATATCCACCTCAACATTAACCGTGTCCCCGACCTTCTTGCCCGCGATCACCACCCGCTCCTGCGTGTACACAATGAGCATCACCTCCCACCACCCCTCGTTATCATCCACCTTGGTCACCGTCAGGCTCGTCCCGTCGAGTGCCACGTACCCCTTGTACACCACATACCGCAGCACCTCGCGCTTCGCCGGGCTGAACCGGATCGTGATAGCGTTCCCGTCGGGCTCCATCTTGGTGATGGCCGCGGTCGTGTCGACGTGACCCTGCACGAAGTGGCCGCCCATGCGCGTGTCTGCGCGGACGGCCCGCTCGAGGTTCACCTTTGAGGAGGTGGTGAGGGAGCCGAGGTTGGTGATGCGGAGGGTCTCCGGTGCGACGCCGACGGTGAAGCTGGGGGTGGGGGTGGTGGTGAAAGTCACGACGGTCAGGCATACACCGTTGATGGCGATGCTGTCGCCTTCATGGCAGTCAGAGAGGAGCATGGACGACTCTGGCAGAGTGATGGTGAGGGAAGTGCCGCCTGTTGAATCGTTGGAGTTGAGCTCGCCTACCACTGTGAGCGTGTTAGTATCATGAGTCGAAGCGGGAAAGTGGGTGTGAGGAGTGTGAGATGAGTGAGTCTTGGGATGATGAATCTCAGACTTACCCCCTATTTCTTCGACGATGCCGGTGAACATTTTCGTTTTATCTCGCTGTGCTCGGAGCTCTTTCTGTATTCTTGCGGACGTTTGGAAATGGGCAAGAATTTGTTACGATCAAATCGGATTATATGGAGAACTTGGTGAAGGCGTGGGCCATGAAGATCGTCTGTCATAGGTAGTCATCATTGATATCGAGCAGCCCTTATGCTACCTCATGCGCTCCGTCTTAGTGGGGTTGTCGCTGTACACTGTAGAATTTCAGGGTCCTTCCCGCTCGCGATCTCGGAGCCGGTTTCGGCAGGCTGATCTTGACATCAATGCTTGGATCGGACGGAATGCCGGATAAAGCGGTTTTTCCTTCTTTGGATGCTATTATTTGCTGATATAGGGACGGCATAAATAGACATATGAACAATGTATTTGCCTTTTGGATTTGCTGGATATGTTGTGTATCGCGGGGCTCTCCGACTCTACACTCAGACCCTAGTCTGCGTGGACTAAGCTCTGTCTGCTTACCATACAAAAAAACACATGTGACAGAAAAGGGCATTATAGTAGTCATTGAAGATACCAGGCAGAAGAACACATGCTGACTTTTACATGCTAGTGTGGAGTAACGGAAGGCAGGTCGTCGTGCTACGCAGTAAACGAGCCAGCCTTAATTAGCGGGGACCGGGACCAGGGGGTGTCAGCTGCAGAAAATCGTTCCTGACACCGCAAAGAAACCCCACCTACAGCTCAAAGTGACTGTCTCCCTCCTTCGTCGCAAAACCACCACGTTCGCTATTGTGACTCAGACTCTAAGCACGGATGAATCACCTCCTTAGATGGCCAAGCACTAGATTTATATCGACCCGATCTCACCTCTCTGTCCGGTAGATATGAATCCCCCCCGCCCAACTCCGACTTCCAGAACTGACTCTTGGGGCCAGTTTGCCATGCGCACGAGTCCATAATCGTTCCACCATCATCACACTTTCGAGAACACTTCCACCGATATCTACGGCCAGAATGTCCTCGACAGCCCGCCAGCGGCCAACCTGGGCTGCCCCCAAACCCCCTGCCGACCCTTCCAAGATCACCGACCTCTCTGTGTACAATTCCTTGACTGGACAGAAGGATAAGTTCATCACCCTCGACCCGGAGGGCAAGACCGTCCTCTGGTATACCTGTGGTCCCACTGTATACGATGACGCTCATCTTGGCCAGTAAGGTTCGCACCGAGTCCACGGGCTGCTCCTGGTTGTTACAAAGAACACGGCGAGATGTCGCGGAAGTCTTGAGATCAACCTGGAAAAATGCCCATGTTGCTTTTAGGAACCCGTGGTTGCTGACCTGTGATCTTCCAGTGCCCGGAATTACGTCTCCACGGACGTCATCAGACGAATCGTGAAGGACTACTTCGGCTTCCATGTGAAGTTCGTCATGAACATCACCGACATCGATGACAAAATCATTCTCCGCGCTCGGCAACAACACCTACTGGCGAACTACCGAAAGGAACACCCCGAAGTCGACGAGCACGTTCTTTCCACAACCAAGGCTGCGTTCAAGGCCTACCTCAAGAAGAACCTCCCCCTGATATCTGAGGACACCAAACCAGAAGCTTTCGAGACAGAGAAGAACGTGGCGTACGCAAGAGTCCTTGAGGGCAAGGCTCTGGCTGGAGACAATGAAACGCCCGGCGACAAGGAGGCCAAGCTCAAGATGCATATGAACACTGCGAGGACTGCTGGCACCGCCTTGCAGTTGTCTTTGGGAGCAGACCAGTTCTATGCCGATGCAGAGGATGTTTTGCTCCCATACTTGGACTCGCTTCACGGTTCCTCCGTCGACTCCAAAGATTACACGATCTTTACGAAACTGACGCAGAAATTTGAGGACCGTTTTTTTGAGGACATGCACGCCCTCAATGTTCTCGATCCCGATGTCCTCACGAGGGTCACTGAATACGTGCCTCAGATCGTGACTTTCATCGAGAAGATCATCTCAAACGGCTTTGCGTACTCGACACCGGATGGATCAGTATACTTTGACATAAATTCCTTCGAGCAGGCTGGCCAGTATGTCCCCCTTCAGATCAAAGAGAGGTTTTCTGTCGGGAAACAAATGCTGACCTCTTCCCACAGTCCTTATGCGCGCCTGGAACCATGGAGCCGGAATGACAAAGCCCTACAAGCTGACGGAGAGGGCTCTCTGGCGAGCAAGTCCACCTCGAAACGCAACGATGCGGACTTCGCATTGTGGAAGGCAAGCAAGGCTGGTGAGCCATCGTGGCCCAGTCCATGGGGCGAGGGACGACCAGGTTGGCATATTGAGTGCTCAGTCATGGCCTCCGAAGTCCTGGGCGAGAAGCTTGACATACACTCAGGAGGAGTTGATCTAAGGTTCCCACATCAGTAAGTGACCATGGCTTTCTCTCTTTTTTTTTGTTGGAACGGAGCCTCCCCCCCCCCCCCAATCTGTCACTTCAGGCTCCGAAACAGAATTCTAACGTCTAACAGTGATAACGAACTGGCTCAGTCCGAGGCCTAGTAAGTACCCATTTCTTCTTGGAACGCCCCATCTTGTCTCTGAACGTTCGAGAATGTAGAACTTCAGGCTCGGAAACAGTGTTCTAACATGTACCAGCTGGGGAAGCAAAGACCAGTGGACAAATTACTTCTTGCACATGGGACATTTGAGCATAGCCGGTGCAAAAATGAGCAAGTCCTTGAAGAACTTCACGACCATCAGGAAAGCTCTAGCCAGGGAAGAGTGGACTTACCGCAGTCTTCGCATTGCTTTCTTGCTCGGCGCCTGGGAGAGCGGCATCGAGGTTACTGACGATATCATTTCTCGGACTGCATCATTCGAAGACAAAATCAACAACTTCTTCTACAAAAGCTCAGACGCCGCAAGAGTTTCGAAAGAGGCGGGTTCCGAAGCCACCTACAATGCCGCTGGCGTCGATACCGAGGAAAAGGTCCAGGAAGCCAAGCAAAAGGCTGAGGAAGTCAGAAAACAGGTCCAAACCGCTCTGGACAAGGCTGTAAAAGACGTCGACACAGCCTTTCGCGACTCCTTCAAGACCCCGGCAGCATTGACAGCAATTTCCGATCTAGTAACGGAATTCAACATGCTCAAGGATGTGCCTGATGACGCGACCTTGAAACTCTCGAGATGGATAACAAGAATCCTCACAATCCTGGGACTGGACACGAACGGTGACTTGAACGACGCATCGCGAGTCGCCTGGTCTGGTGTCGAGATACCGTCAGAAGCACAACCATTCATCTATCCAGTCGCCCAGCTGCGCGATGAAGTGCGAGAAAAGAGCCGTTCGGGTGCTCTGGACTACGCGGAGTTGTTACAAGCAACGGAGAAGTTCAAGCCCACGGCTTCAGTCTCCGACGAGGCTGCTAAGAAGTACGAGCACGTCTTCTCGCAGTTCCAAACGGACGTGAAGAAGCTGGCCAGCGAGAAGGCGCCTGCGAAGGACATTCTTGCTCTCTGCGACCAGCTTCGCGACACCCACCTTTGGAACTTGGACATTTACCTCGAGGACCGCGACAAGCAACCCGCCTTGGTGCGGCCCGTGGACAAGACAGTCAAGGAGGCAAGACAGGCGCGGGAGCAAGCTGCTGCCGAGAAGCTAGCACTCAAGGCTAAGAGGGAGGCCGAGGAGGCCGAGAGGAAGCGCTTGCAGGACGAGAAGGCCAAGCTTAGCCACCTCGAGATGTTCAAGACGGCGGAATTCTCGGCGTGGGATGAGAACGGCATACCAACTAAGGACGCGAAGGGCGAGGAGGTTGCCAAGAGCAGGCAGAAGAAGCTGCAAAAGGACTGGGCGAGGCAGAAGAAGTTGCACGAGGATTGGCTCAAGAAGCAGGACACCACAGCTTAGAAGGCTCGTCACAGATGCGTCTTGGGATCGGTCATGGGTTGAGTTGTTCGCTTTGGGCGCTGTGGTCCGCTGTGAGAGCACCGGTCTTGCTTGTGCTTCCAAGTGAATAAAGGTGACATTGAAGAGAAAACCCTAGCCACACAGTTCTCGTCAGAGCATTTTCCAAACGAGTCAACTTTGTTCACCAGCTGCCCTCTGTTGGCATTCCTTTCCTCGTGCTAACAATCCATTGCTTGTCAATAGAGGGTGGGTCTTTCACTTTGTGAACTATGTGACTGCTAATTTGATACGATATCTCCCTGATGCTTTTCAGCGAGAACGTCTGTCTCTGATTCTGCGCGGCCTCGCTTCCGCCCTATCCTGCGCCTCCGCTTCCTCCCTTTCCCCCGTTACTATCGCCGCCTCGACCACCATCTTGGGTCTGGCCCACCAGAAACTTGCCCTCTTGCAGACGGTCCAGCACGCTGTCGTCCTTCGCGATGGCCTCCGGCGTCATGCCGAGTCCAGAGGACAGCTGAAAGTCCTCGCGGTCCTTCCAACCTCCCTCTCTGATCAGCTGGTCGTAGGACTGTTCAGCGATGCTTATGGGCTTGGTGGAGGTGGAGGAGGAGGAGGAGGAGGAGGACATTGTGGCGGAGTATCTGGGGAACGTGTGGTTGGTTAATGTGGGTTTGGTTTTTGGTTCTTTTTTTTGTGGGGGGGGGGGAGGTTGTGGAAAAATCAATGGGTAGGTCGGTTGACTGTTTATTTGCGTCGGGATCGGAAGAAGTTTGTTGATGTCGACTGGTCTAGGTCGGAGCATCATCTTGTCTGCCTTGGTCGGAGACGTACGCACAAACCGGGAGTGGACCTTCCTTGGGGTTGTCGTCTCTCTATCTAGAACTGGGGGGAGGAGGAGAGGACGCACTTGTGGCCTATGGTGTAGAATCTAAAGAGACATGGCTGACGTGAAGGGAAGGAAGGGTGAGGCTTTGTTGCTAGATGTTCTTGGTGTGCAAATGAGGTATTGGCATGTCGATTCACACCGCAGAGAAACATGAATCCGGAGGGAATACCTATTTACGAGGTCAGAAATGGACGGCTGAAGGCAAACGGGTATGAAGTGTCAGCCTTAAGGTGTTCCATTTATCGACCACTCCTCTTACGAAGGGTCTGTGATTGTGTTTGAAAACCCTCGTCTTTCCGTTGCACAACGAAAGCTTTTAACCCCAATGACCCGGTTCCAAACTCTCAAAGAGGCTGCTTACCCACCATGCTGCCCAAGTAATAATAACGAAATGTCTCTTCCACGCCCGACCGACCGACCGCACAACCGGCAGCGCCCCCCCCCTCCTTTATCAGGCACCATTGCAGCAGTATATCAGGTCGATCGTTCCATGGCCAAGCAGTATGACCGCAATCCTCCTGGGTTCGACTCAGCTGGGTGCGGGTAGTTTATTCCTTCTTCGGGAATCTTCTAATTCCGCAAAGGCGACGGCACCTAGCTGCGCACAACACACCACCAGCGTTCACTCATCGGGCCCAGGTGGTGTGTGTGTGTTGGAGGGTGGGGGGTAATGTACTAGATAAAGTGGTTGCAGTCCCTGGCATGCTACCTACGGTGGCCAGCCGCTGCCAGCGTGACACTTACTGTATATATATATACGGTCACTTGACTCCGATGGGTGCCCACGCTGGTCTGAGTTCCTTTTTGGGTGAGAGGGGGGGGGGGGGGTTGGTCAGCATACCAAGACTAAAAATGCTAGCCCGAGTCCAATTTTCTGCATATTCACTGCCTAGGTAGCTATCTGTGCTGCCTCCTGATGAGAGGGTACCCTGCAGGTGACGCTGGACAAGGCACTGCAGGAAGCGAGGCATTGGCACCGATATCGATCCCTCGGCTCATCTTGGTGAAGTGCTCACGGACGAGCTGAATGCGGCTGGTGAGGTAGGGCGGGTTTTGCGGGTTGTTGTACTGCATCGTAAAGCCGTCTGAGTGATTCACGAAGATCTTTGCGAAGGACAGATCCGCCCATGGTCAGCAGGGCTTGCGTTCGGTCCCGACCAGAGAAGAGAGAGAGAGAGAGACTCACATTGCAGTTCGGAACGTCGTGCCCGAACAGACTCCAGAAGGCATCCCCAGCAGCTACGGGGCTCTCCTCGATCATCGAGAACCACTCCGTCAGACTATCGCCATTCGGCGTCACGCCGCCATCACTCGACCCGATCCAGTCATACTCGCCCGCGAAGTAGCTCTTGTTGGCGGACGCAACTGTCGCCCATGTCAGTCATGTCAGCAGCCTCCCATCCACTCACTGCATCCATCCCTTGGGAGAACACAGGAGGAGCCTCGACTCACCCAGGTCCAGATCCCCCTTCAGCTTGGTCACATTCACCGGATAGAAATGATCCGAGAACAGGTCCACCTCCTCCACGCCCAGGTGGCTCCGGTTCACCCCGTACGTCCCATCGACAAACAGCTTCCCGGGCGCCAGCTCCTTCACGTACGCCGCCACGTCCCGCAGCCACGCCGTCGGCACGTCCATGTCGCCAAACACGGGCCCGCCGAGCTCGTTGCCGCTCTCGTACGCGAAGATGGTCGCGTCCTCGGCGTACGTCAGATTCGTGTACGCGTTGACGTGCGTCAGCAGGGTGCGGATGTACGCCTTGAACGCCCCGACGATGGCCGGGTCGGTGTAGAAGCGCTGCACGAGGCGGGGGCTGCCCTCGGACGCGGCACCACCGGACGTCTGCGTGAGGTTCAGCCCTCCCCAGCGGAGGAAATCGTATTTGCCCCCGTGGTAGTAGTCGTAGTTGTCCGTCAGCGGCACCAGCAGGCGCACGCCGTGGGCGCGCGCCTGCGCGACTGCCCAGTCGATGGCGTCGAAGGCCGCGTCGTTGACCACGCCCTGCGCGGGCCACACGCTCAGCGGGTTGCCTGTCGACACCCCCAGCGTGTGCGCGCGGACCATGGTCCCGCCCAGCGCCCGCACCGTCGCCATGACCTCCGTCACACGGCCCTTGGTCGGGTAGCTCGCGCCGAAGGGCTCGTAGAAGGGTTCCCCCGCCGGCGGGACCACGTTCTCGTCGAGGCCGAGCCAGTAGACGTTGGGCCCGACGGCGCGCCATGGCTCACCGGCGAGGAAGAGGGTGGAGCCTTGGCGGGTGATGGGCAGGTCGCGGGTGTCTGTTGTGGTTGTCTTGGGTGTTGAGAGGCTGCCGCTGGCGAGCGGATCGTTGCCGTTGCTGCATGTGGGACACTCATCCTGGGAGGAGGGTTTGATGATGGCCGCCAGTGCGGGGAGGAGGCAGGTCAACAACTTCATTCTGAGGCGGCCGACGATGTCAACTCGTGAGGGAGAATAGGTTGGTTGCGTGAAGTTGACTTGCGGGAAGCCGCTAGTTTTGGGATTTATATGAAGAGGTCATGATGAGCCTGGCTTGACAATATTACTGAACCAACCGGGTGAAATGACACCGAACTGCATTGGACTCGCCAAGGGAGGAATGGTAGCGTCAGCGAGTACATCTATCAGCCTGCTTGGAGCGGCAAGGGAATCTTGGACCAGGTGGCCAGCTTTTGGCAGTATTTGCAATAAAAAACAAATAAAAAACAAAGGTGCGCGCTATTATCCCTGGGGGTTTTCCAAGTACCTAGCCGAACTTCCAGGGGAAGGACTGTTGCGGTGTAGGCAGATCCCTGAATAGCGGCTGTGGAAGCGGAGGGGACAAGTCCGCGGCTGAATTGGGGTCGGCGCGATGAGAATACTGGGTATGTTAGTCGATTCCTTGACGTGGTGATGGTGGATAAAAACTGGTCCCGAGAAGGTTGGTATCAATTCAACGTCCCGGCTGTGCCATTTCTCAACGACGGCGGTGCCTACCCAAGAGTCAACGTCCCTCTACCGTCCAGACTTTCCCTCGTCGCGCTAGATCTTCAAGGCAAAGACGCCCAACTCCCTCCACAAGAACACTTCCTCTGCTGTGCGTAGACGAAGTTGTGCCCAGGCTTAAGGTTCGTTGCCGGAACATCCTCCATGACCGCGCAACAACGTACACACCTGCGGAAGGCAGTGTGTCCAGAGCCCGCAGCCTCCCCACTCTGCTGCAGTTCCTGTCCCGGCTGCTGATGCGGTTTCGAGACATCACCGTTGGTGATATTCCCCTTGACCAACTTGGGTGCCGAGAATTCCACCCGCTTGAACGCATCGACATACTTCGCTTCCGCCTTGCGCGTGGCCAATCTCTTCACGTCGTCCTCAACCTCCAGAAGCGGAAAGTCCGTGAAGAACAGGTCGAACCGGTTCGTCGAACTCATGATATTCTTGAGGTCCGTCTCGAAAAACTTCTTGACGAGCGGTTGGAAGCTGGCCGGCGGCTGCTCGCCGAGCAGGATCGCGAGCTCACAGTGGGCCTGGGCCTTCTTGACGGCCTGTTCCGCTGGGGTTGGCTGTCCGGGCTTCGTTGGCTGGTTCTGATGTTGCTGTTGGTGCTTCTGCTGCAAGTTGGACAGCGAGGTGTGGTAGGTCTGCCGTACATTTTCGCTCACGACACCGAGTAGTTTTTCGAACTCGTCGATCTTGATAAGGTTCGTCGTGGTGCACCGCTGGAGCTTCATGTAGGCCCGCTGGAGCGTGCGATGAGGTGGAATTGACGCTCTGTCGGGCTGATCACTCGCGTTCGCCAAGTACTGCGTGGCCCTGCTGCATGTCCCCTGCAGGACCGTGAGACGGCGGCAAATAGCGACGAGAAGCGACCGGGTCGTGGAGCAGAGGATGAGGTGGAGGGCGACCTCGTTCTTGGCCTTGAGATAATTCGTCATCTCTACGAAGCTACGGGGATCCTGGAGGATCTCCAGGAACTTAGGATCGTCGCGCAGGCAGAATAGGCTGTCGGTCACCCACGACAGCAAATCGATTGCCCATTGGGCACATCCGGAGAGGGCAATGACAACCTCTGAAAACAAGTTAGCTTTCACGACGCTTGACTGGCCGCACAGAGACGGTTCGGATCACTCACCAGGCTCATCCATTGGACTACTCTTCTCCTTCATTGAGCTCACTGGCAAGTTGTTTGCCAGTGTAACGAGGATGATGATATTTCGAACATTGAGACCCAGCATAGTAAACTTTCCGTTGAATGACCTCGGCCGGAACCCTCCCTTAAAGCCGAAGTGATTCAGGACACTCATGACAAACAGCCAGTGCATATTCCTGACTAGTTGATCATGATGTGGCTCCTCTGAATAGTCGACGTTGATGCTCAACATGAAGACCAAAGTCGAGACTAGCTCATGCAGGAGCTTAGGATGCTTGTCCACGAGTGGTCTTGCAACAGCGAGTATGTCGTCGTAGTTCGTGTTCTGGTGAGTAGCGTTCGCAGCAGCCATCGTCAAGCTGGCGAGCACGGCGTCGTAGAGAGGATCCGGTTTACTCGAGCCAATCTGGGCGACCGGATACTGAAGACTGGTCCACCTGGTCTTTCCATTCTCGCAAATTTGGGCGAAGGCACAGTTGTTCGGGGAGAAAGTCGTCTGCAAGCTCGGCTTCTCTTCTGCAAAATGGAAGCCGACCTGCTGTAGAATTGTGATCTGGCTTTGGCGTCCGTCATGGACGATCTCTGCCATAGTAATGCGGTCCCGGTACTGCACGGTGCCGTCGCTGAAGCCGATGCAAATGATCCTGCCGTGCAAAGTCGTTTCGATGGATACTATGACTTTGTTGATGACGACTGATTTGCGCTTGCGAAGCACTGTCAAGGGGCTTGGGGTTGATGCCGCCCCCGCCTTTGAGCCGCGCTGCTCGAATGCAGGATGTAGTTGTTGGGGTTGTTCTATGGAAACATCCCAGCCGTCTATGATGCTCTGGTGTTCCATATGGTAATGGGACTGAGCCGTAGGCACATGTAATCTAACAGCCAGTACCATAGCTTGCGTAGTGGCCTTGGTTTTCACATCCATGATCGGCGGCAGAACTTCCAGATGCGAGATTTGATCCATGGAAGCGTCCAGGTGAGATTCAGCCATGCCTTGTGGAAGCCAGCTTGTGGTGGTGACATGTTCAATCTTCAGGGAGGGCCTGAGAGGAAGACTTCCACCCGGAATCTGTCTATCTTGTGATGGCTGCGCCACTCCCCAGCTTATCTCCGCGAAGATGACTTTTAGTTGTTTTGCTACAGTGGCGAGCACAATCAGGAGTTTGCCTGGCGTTATGTTAGCTGGGCAAGGCAAGAGGGCCGGATCGCGGATTCCTACCTCGTTCAGAGCAAATAGCAGCATGGGTGATGAGGTCGTCAGATGAGGTTATGCTTTCCATCTCCAGATGTATATCCTGTATCTGGTTCGAATTCTGGGAGAAGAACAGCTTGAGGATGCCGCCAGCAGTGACACAAACCAAGGTGCTTTTCGACGCGTTCGGATGCCATGGACCAAATGCCTGGAATATGGTGCTCTCATAGCGATACTTGTCGTTATCCCTGATCGCCGGACCGTATAATATGTTGAGCTACACTGGGTCAGGTACCATGCGAGTCTGACGGTACGTGCAGATAGGATTTACTCACCATCCTGGGCACTTGAAGGGGCAGCCAGAAGCAGCCCACGATGGAGTGAAGGTCATCTTGAGCATCGGCATCCCATTTCCTTGAGACATAAGCGGCCTTATTGGCGTGAACGCCCAGGCTCAGAAGACAAACACGACCAAAGGCGTCTATCACAGCCAGCTCCGGGTGGGCGGTAGGAGCCCAAGCGAGGTGGACGATAGGGCCTCCCTGAAGAGGAGCGGGAAGAATGGAGCACGGAAGAGGCTCACTCAGCTCCCATGAGCCGTTGGACGGGTTGGCACGAGGGCATTGCAGGTTGACATGAGTCCCATCTGGCGAGATGGACGCAATAATGCCGTGCTTGGAATATGCAATGGTCCTGTGGCTCTGGTCAGCCTTCCGGTCCACTTGTTTGGTGCAGGGTGTCAAAGAGGTTGTTGATTCAGCCGTACCGGCAGCATCCGTGACTTCGCAACTCATCGACTCGCTGCAGCAACTGCTTGCTCGGGGGTCGAGGTGCCATGGGCAAGACCTCGTCTCCGAACAGATCGTCGTCCATGCTGGGCAAGGCACCGCCGAGGGGACCCATATGGTCTTCCATCATCATAGGCATTTTGGAAGAAGTCATCGGAGGAATCATCCTTGAGCTCGAGCTGTGAGAAGCCGTTAGCACATGGGCCAAAGCTCAGAGCTCTGAGCTCCGGAATCTAGCCCGCGCACTTGGACGTTTGGACGCGACGACCGGTTGAGGGATCGAGCAAATTCGGTTGTTGTACTTCTCAAACTACAAAAAAAACCATGGCTGAGGCAAGACCCATCTTCATTATGAGATGCGGCACAGAAGGGTCCTGCATATGGATGAACAAGGTTGTTTGCTTAATGAAGGAAGAGCAAGGCGATATTGGTGACCGTGAGACGTTTCGCAAATGTGTGCTGTGAGTTCTTGTTCCTGAGGACTGAGGAGTGTCACGACGGGAGGACAAGGCTGACTAAGCAGAGGCTGTTTGGGGAAGTGGGGCTCCGTCTGCTTAGTAAAAGTACTAGGTTCAAAGTACTAAGTACTTTGTACTTTGAACCTACCTAAGCCATTGCTGAACTCACCATCGTATACGGCAGAGCCTCAATATGCTCTGCAATATGCTCGGCAATATGCTCGGCAATACGCACTCGCACACCTGATCCGAGACGGGTCCCAAGATCCTGAAGGATCCGGACAAGCCAACCTGCAGCAGTTGAGACATCTTCTCGGTTGTAGCGTCCCTCAGCCGCAGCGTTGGAGCACCCAACTGAGCATGTCCGGACACGCAGGATTCGGTGCCATGCAGAAGACAGCGATTTGGGCCGAATGCCTGCAACTCCTAGGTCAGGAGCACCCGACTTTTCCTGTAAAAGCAGGCCAAAGGTCGTGGCCAACTTTCCTGGGGCCACCACAACATCCATCCTCACGCCGAACACCATGGCCTTTCTATGGACCAATGGGATTGAGCCGAGCGCCGCCCTTCTGGGCAGGTCACTTGCCGTTGTGATTTTGGCCGCTGTGGCCATGTTCTTCATGCGCCTGTATCAAGTGAGAATGCGGTTTCGGAGACTCATGAGGGAGTATGATATAGTGAGCTCCCAATCGGCCCTCATTGCAAACACCAGACCCGATCTGACAGAGCCGTAGCCCATCATGCCTCACTCCTTTTTCTTTGGGCACCTCATACCCGTGTCCAAGGCGCTGGCACCTTACCCGCGAGATTTGTAGGTCTTCAGAATGCGGAACATGGACTGATCAGCAACTGACGCCGTGTGTGTATGTGAAAGCGCCAAGCTTGCCCTTCCGTACGCTCTGTATCAAGCATACCCGGAGCTTTGCGCCAAAGGCGTCATATACTTCGACCCCTGGCCGTTCGGCGGCGCGACGTTTGCCGTGTTCCACCCGGATATCATATCGCAGTTCACGCAGGACCGGCCACTCCCCAAAGCCCCGCAGGTCTCCCGTGAATTCAGGCCTCTGACCCATCTGCACGACTTGGTCACGATGGAGGGCCAAGAGTGGAAGTTCTGGCGGAGCGTGTTCAATCCTAGTTTCTCATCCAAGAACCTCACGGCGCTGTTGCCAGCGTTCCTGGAGGAGATACAGGTGCTCAAGGAGCGGTTCATCCATGCTGCTGAATCGGGCGAGGTGGTTAATATGGAGAAGACCGTCCAAGCAGCAACGGTTGATGTTATCTGTCGTGCAGCCTTGTGAGTCGTTCTCGTCGATTTTCGTCGTCGATTTTCGTCATCTTGGCTCGCGAGAGTGCCAGCTGGCCCAGGGCAAAGGAGCCTTACTGACTTCAACTAGGGGCATACGACTGCATAGCCAGAGTCGTGATACACCATTCGTCAAGGCAATGCAGGATCAGGTACGCGGGCTGCCCTGTTGAGAGGAAACCAGTACTGACGTATCCTGTCACCTCAGGTCTGGTGGCTCACATGTGACTACAGCCTTCTCAACATACTCAAAGAATACTTCCCTCTCCGACCTTTTATCCTCTGGAACAACACCCGTAAAATGAACAACTTCCTGGCACCGATCATCGAGGATGGCATTGCGAAAATTGACAGCGCCGAAGCAACAGGGCCAAAAACCATCAACTACCTCGCCATCAAAGCCTACCGATCCGAAGTCCAGCAGCAGTCCGCCAAGGGTAGCCCGAAGGACAAGCCAAAGCGTATCGATCCCAGATTCATGAAAATCGCCATCGCCCAGCTCAAGGTCTTCATCTTCGCCGGCCACGACACCACCGCATCCACCATCTCCTTCACCTACAGCAGGTTGTACCAGACCCCGGCCGTCCTCGCCAAGACCCGCGCCGAGCACGACGAGGTCCTCGGACGCGATCCTACCCAGGCCCTTGCCCGATTGACCGAGAACCCTAATCTCCTCAACCAGATGCCCTATACCAACGCGGTCCTCAAGGAGATCCTCCGGCTGTACCCACCGGCGGCAACAGGCCGCAAGGGCTTGCCGGACATGATCCTCACGCACCCGGGCACGGGCAGGAGATATCCCACGGATGGCTTCCTCGTATGGGGCACCAGCTGGCTGACGCACCGGCACGCGGACTACTGGGAGCGGCCGGACGAGTTCCTCCCCGAGCGATGGCTGGCAAAGGAAGGGGATGTGCTGCACCCGAGGAAGAACGCCTGGCGGCCATTTGAGCTCGGGGCCAGGAACTGCATCGGACAGGAGCTTGCGCAGCTGGAGTTGCGTGCGATTCTGGCGATGACGCTGCGGGAGCTGGACTTTGAGCCTGTGTATGCGGACGACGCGCCGCAGGCAATTGGGGAAAAGGCGTATCAGACGATGGGCGTGGGGGACATCACGGGTCATGTGAAGGATGGGTTTCCTGTGCGGGTAAAGGTGAGGAAGGGGGGTGTCAAGGTGTAGTGGCTTTGGGTTTTGTGGGTATGGAACCTTTTTGGTTGAAAACAGACAGATGCCGGGGACATGGGCAGACGGGTAACTGCGCTAACTGCGCCCGGGCCAAGTTGCAGCAGCAGTTGCAGCAGCAGTTGCAGCAGCATGCCGAGACCCGGCTCTACGGGAAGGGGCCTGGTGTATGATTGATCCCTGCAGATCTCTCCAAAAATGGATATCGCGTTTCCCAGCAACGCGCCCCATGTCCATGTGGAACTTGGCATGCGAAGAAACACCAGTGACACGACAAGACTCCCATGGACAAAGAGGTAGGTCAGATGTACTCGGGAGTGCTGACACTTGACGAGAACAATAACTGGCCCTTCTCTGACGATTGTCACTTCCAACTCTTGTTGTACATTGTGAGGTCAGGGCTTGTGTCTACAAGTCCTGGTAGTCCGAGATATGTACTACTTGTTTGAGCTAGGCTGGTTCTTTTTAGCCTGTGGGACGTATTCCCAGCCCCAAGCTGGGCTTGGACTACCTGGGCGCAATGTCGTGCAGGTTCCGTGTGAGCTATGTCATCTGCATCTCGTTACTGCCTGACTGTAAGGAGAGACATGATCTAGAAGTCCTAGAAGGATAGCAAATAGTCACGGGAAGAATGACGGGCCCAGCCATGCATTTGAGCCATTGATGTACCGTACTATGCAACAGACTCACCACCGTGCTTGTTCTGTTAGTTTTACCGATGTGATTGCGGTCGTCCAGACCAGCCAAGGACGGACTTGGGTACGTACCCGCCCACAGCCCCGACCTGCCGTGTTCAAACTTATTTCCACCTCTTTTCACCTTTCTGCTTGTGACTGCTGCCCATTCAAACACGCTCTCAACCCTATTCTCCTTTTTTCCCTCCCACCACCATCTCCATTGTCTCGACAATAGAAGACCCGGCGACAGCGACAGCGACGGCGACAGCGACAGCGACAGCAACAGCAACAGCAACGACCACCACCACAAAAAGAACAACAAAAGCCAGAATCCCCCAGCAGCCAGCACCATGGCCTGAACAGAGACAAGCCCCCAATCCTTGCCGATGCGACCTTTGGGCCTCTTTCTTTAAGGTTCCAGGTTCCTTTCCTCCCTTTGCCTAAGGTTGAGGTACTCTTTCCCCTTGTATCACCGAGCCACGGGAAGCCACGGGAAGCCACGACGCGCGCCTTTCGCGACACCGTACATACCCAATGGCCTCTATCCCATCGTCCCCCCTCTCAGATCTCGGGGCCACTCCCTCCATACTGTCCTCATCCCCTCTGTCAGTCCGCTCGAGATCGCCCTCACTGCCGCCACCGACCTCTGCGAACACCACGCCCAGCATGGACGCGTTGAGTCGATACCCCTCCCCGAGCTCCACCGCCACCCAGTCCGGCAGCGCCTCGCCCCTGAAGTCCCAGGACACTGTCGAGGTGCGCGAGATCCAGGTGCGCACCGACGATGCGCCCCCCGCCAAGAGGCGTAAGATCGCCGAGCGTAAGCCCCGGACTACGGAGATCCTGGACCTCGACAACCGCGACGACGCCGGCGAGGCACAATTGGATCGTCTGCTCAGCGTCCTGCGCCGCAAGAAGAAGATCGTCGTCATTGCTGGAGCTGGCATTTCCGTCTCGGCAGGAAGTGAGTCTACTCTACACTCTCTGGTTCCTCCAGTCTCCTCCCTCTTCCCTCGGCGCATGATTGCTGACGTGCTACCTAGTCCCGGACTTTCGCTCCAGCCAGGGCCTCTTCAAGACCCTCAAGGACAAGCACAAGATCAAGGGCGGCGGCCAGGCCCTCTTCGACGCCTCCGTCTACAAGGACGACAAGTCTACCGCCGAGTTCCATAAGATGGTCCGCGACCTGTCACGCCTGACCAAGGAGGCCAAGCCTACTGTTTTCCACCATATGCTCGCCACCATTGCCCACGAGGGCCGGCTGATGCGTCTCTACTCCCAGAACGTCGACTGCCTCGACACCTCCCTCAAGCCCTTGGCGACGAACATACCTCTGAACCCCAAGGGTCCGTGGCCGGCCACCATCCAGCTCCACGGCGGATTGGAGAAGATGCAGTGTACCAAGTGTAACCAGGTCGATAACTTCGACGGCTCTCTCTTTCAGGGACCAGAGCCTCCCTTGTGTGATTCGTGCAAGCAGATGGACTTCGTGCGCACAGAGTACGGTGGGAAGCGAAGCCATGGCATTGGCCGGCTCAGACCGAGAATGGTCCTCTACAACGAGTACAACCCGGACGAAGACGCCATCGGAAAGGTCTCCCAGGCCGACCTGCGGCGGGTCCCCGACGCCGTCATTGTTGTCGGCACCAGTCTTAAGGTTCCAGGTGTGAGAAGGATCGTCAGAGAGTTGTGCTTGGCAACACGCTCGAAGCGAGATGGATTCACGGCCTGGATCAACCTGGACCCCGTGCCCCAGAATCCTGACATGAAGGACCTGTGGGATCTTGTTGTCCGCGGCAAATGCGACGACATTGCCAGCTTGCTGGATCTGCCCCGCTGGGATGAGGAGGACATTGGTGCCGACAAGGCGGAATACATGGTGTCCGGATCCCAGGAGAGGGAGGAGCAGTACGAGCAACGCCTCAGCCGTGACAAGATCGATGTTGTGCTGGAAGGCGGCAAGCGCACCTTTGACCAGTTTAGTGATACGGAGTCCAAGTCCAGCGACATACTCGACTTCAAGTCTAAGCTTGTGGATAAGGTCCAGGAGGAAGCCCTACCAACTCCCAGTGCGAGCCCCAGACAGGGCTCACCTCTACCCCGCAAGACATTGCCCAAGGGCAAGACCAAGCAGAGCACTCTCAGCTTCGGTGCTCAGACTCCAGACGCCGCAAAGGTGGCTGGCGTACCGAAGATTTCCGCGAGGAGAGGGCGCGGACGGCCCAAAAAGGGCTCTGTGAAGCTCAAGAACGAGATCACCAAGGCATTCAGGGCGACCAAGGGCGCAACGACCAAGGCAGGGAAGACAATGAAGGAGCCCCTTCGGCAGATCAAGAACGAGTCCGAGCCTTTCGAGCCGCTCTCGCCCGGCTTGCCCGGCACCCTACCCTCGCTGCGACCACAAGACAAGGGCGTCGACAACTTTGTCTATCAGCGGGCAGATGCCTCGTCGAGCGAGTTAAGCTTCCATACCGTGTTGAGCGAGCAACAGGTCGACCTTGTGGCGACCTCGCCCGACTCGCGCCCGAAGGAGATGGGTCGCTTGTATGACTAGAAGCCTTACAATGTGTTTCTACTCCCTCCTGCGCGGCCTAATCCTGACTTTGTGGCAGCCGGTCTGAACTGCTCTCCGTTCGCCGTCAACTAGCGACGGGCGCGACGGACGAGGCACTGTCGTTGCGTCATGTGGACTTGATTTAGAGGCCATTCATTTGACATCGACAGGCGGCTCTGCAAGCTGAGACTGGTCTATTGGCCACGGACCCTGCCAAAATAGCACACAAAAGATCAGTGAATACATGGAATTCCTAGACGACGACAGTCCTATATTCAACGAATTCAACGAGTCAAATCTTGACTTGTACTTTCCGTCCACTTTTCGCTTGGGCGGACAAAAGCTCGCATTGCTACAATTCTGGCCTCGGTTGCTTCTGGGTATGCACTTGCATTCACGGACGGATGGTGTTTCTGTCTTGCTTGACTTGGAGATACGCTCATCCCCAGCGGAAGAGTCACACAGAGAGACAAAGAGGGAGAGGCAGAGAGGAGAGCTTCGTGGATATGCAGAGACCACGGGAACACGAAGGAGGAAGGGTTGGGTTTTGTTAGATGGTTGACGCGTGGGGCGTTGAGCAACAAATGAAGATATTAGGGAGTTGGCGCGGGTGGGGGGGAGGAAGCACAACAGTCATAGATCTGAAAGTGGTGGACGCTAGAGGCTGGCTGTTGTAGCGGTTGGGCGTCCGCACGTAATTGGGATCGCGTTTGAATACCTATGTACTGCTTGCCTGCTTGTGGACGTGACAACTACCTGGCTGCCTGCCTGGTTGTGATATGAATCTGACTAGGTGGGTTGCCTAGACCAGAGGGTTGATCGGGCTGCCTCACGCAGCTGTGGAAACTCATGCTGGCTGAAAGAAAGGCAGGCCTGTGGCGCTCGTGTGTATATATATATACAT
>MUZH01004125.1:0-45777 GCA_003012965.1 Juglanconis oblonga | reverse complement strand
GGTAGGTATGTGGGGCCAGGTATGTGGGGCCAGGTCTGTGGGGCCTTTGAGCCGCGGAACAGGCAGCGGTTCTTGGTTGGATATTGATCGACTCCTCTCCCAGGTGACATCCGACCCGAGATTCTCAGCCATGCATGGCTCTGGCTCATCCTCACAATCAAAACAGGTGTGGGTTGCATGCCCAGTCAGTATCCATCCCAGATACCTGTTACTCCCGCTGCAGGCTGAGTGAGATACGCGAGGGCTGATCCCGCACAAGATCTGATGGTTGTTTTGGTTGGCGGCAAAGTTCCACGTACATTTCCCAGGTGCCCTTGGTCTAGAACAACGACGGCAACGACGGCAACGACGGCAACGACGACAACGACACCTCGTCCCATGCAACCTGCCCTCCACCAGCTCGGCGGTCGACGGCCAACGACCAACGGCCAACAGGGCCGCCCTCCGTGCGCCCGTCAAATCTCGAAATGACCAATGACCCCGAAATGACGAGTAAGGTCACCGACGCGTTTCGTTCTCCCCGAGTACGACCCTGAAAAGCAGACTGCGCCCGTCGGCCTGCCGCAGCTGGACTGGATGCCAGCATGATGCTCACCATGCTCACCATCATCATCTACATCGGGCCACGTGCATGGCAGCGTCGCAGCGTTGCAGATCTACCGATCCACCAGCTGACCGGCCACCAGGTTTTCTTGCGGTGGCAAAGACCCTAAACAGAACCCCCGCCGCAGCGCTGACGGGTCCTCTCACACATGTCATGTTCAAAACATCCCCCGTGGGACATCATCCCTGTTTCTAGAGCCGTCAGTTGCCTGTCAGTCTCAATGTCTGGCACCTGCAACAATCTCCGATCTTAGTCAAGCGCCGCGCCTCTTGGAACCAACCAGCCATGGCTCCAGACCGCAAGCCTCGGGATAAGACATCCAGCCTAACGCAAATCCGAACCTTGGTCTCGGGACCGGGCCAGCGGGCCCATGGGAGACCCTAC
This sequence comes from Juglanconis oblonga, assembly GCA_003012965.1. Classification (NCBI taxonomy): domain Eukaryota; kingdom Fungi; phylum Ascomycota; class Sordariomycetes; order Diaporthales; family Juglanconidaceae; genus Juglanconis; species Juglanconis oblonga. The sequence continues at coordinate 44,789 of MUZH01004125.1, read as the reverse complement.
TTCCGTAACCGGGTTGCCGCGTCGGGAACGACCATCTGTGTTCCCCTAGGAGCCCCGGACACGATAGCTTCAACATTCCCCGGTCAGAAAGCCCGCCTGACCGCCCCGCCTCGCCTTCCATTACACAAGGCCCAATAAACCCCGATATACTGTCCCACCTGTGATCTGAGACTTCTCAACCTTCGAGACAGCAAAACTGCTTCGGGGTAGGGGGGGGGGCGGGAGACAAGACAGTCTGACAATGCCGGCGCGCGCCGTGCCACGGTGACTCGAGACAGGTCTTGGTCCTGTCGTCTGCTTTCGGACTTTCGACCTGCCACCGTCCAGAACAACCCGGCGATGTCTCACCATTCCTTCTCCGGACTGACGTTTGTCTTGCGGCCCGAGTTTCTGGAACTAGTATGCCGTGACCAAAGGACCTCCCCAGGGGGGGGGGCGTCGTCCAAAGAGACGCCGTTGACACTTGGAAAACAAACGAGCCGCTCGCTAAGTTAGCCTGCTGCCAGGGCGTTTTGATAAAACGGCGCGTGATCCTCACCCTATGCGGATTGTGGGGCACATCCGAGCAGCCGGGTCACTAGAGAAACTCGCTAGTAATGTGGAAAACAAGTTGACTGTTCCTTTCTTCGATTGAGCTGGTGAGAAGCCCGTGCTGGGTGTCTCTCTAGACTACCTAATACTTGGAACGGACCAGGACGTGGCGTGACAGCCACCACGTACCGGCGTCCGGAGCTTCAGGACGTGTTTGCTCCTGTCCCTAAGCGTGTCGGAAGCGGGGAGGACGGATGTCTGGGTTTGCCTCCGCGGTGCATCGGGCTTGGGCATCTGGACCGCAACGCATGCCTATCCAGCTGGGTCCCAGAGCTCCTCCGAGTCTCTCGCAAGTGGCTTACGTCGTGGAAGGATTCTTGAGCCCGTTCCTGCTCAGGCCAGTCGCACGGGCCTGCTTGGTGTTCTTCTCTTCGTCCTCGGCTGGGAAGTTGATGGGCAGCATTCTGTGGTCCCAGCATCTGGGTCGCTCCACGGGGTCACCGATGCTGGTGATCTTGAGCTTCGTGGTGATATGCCTGAGCGTGTGATGATTCCAGAACACGGCCAACCTGGCACATAGACCGGGAAGTTTGGAAGACTGTGAAGGTAGTAAGATGAAAGAGGTCTGACGTTGTTGTGCCAGCATTGCAGGAGTCCGAAGGTCTGCTGCTGGTGTGAGAAGGGAGTCACATCAACGGCCTCTAATCTGCGAGTGGATTTTGTCTATAAATGTCATGGAAACAGCCCAGAAGAGAATATCTGCCGGTCTGACTCTTGAGCTTGAGCTTAAGTGGTTGTTGTCTTTTAAGCTGTTAATATAGCTATAAAAGCTGTAACAGTTTCCTGCACATAATGGAGAATGCTCGAAAGCCTAGCACCCATGATCATACAGTGCCGTTGAGCTTGAGCTTAAGCTTCGATTTTCTCCGTCTTCGATCCGGAGATGCTTTCCTATCCCTGCCTGGGAGCGACTGTAATGTTGTCAGCAAGGTCATCTGGCGAGGGGATCCTGTTGGCAGAACGAATGTCGGGTGAGGTGCTCTTGCGATACTGTTTTTCCAGGAGCTCAGTAGTGGGCTCCAAGAGCCCGGCGACGACTCGAAGCAGCTTGTTGTTCTGCTCCGGATGCTCACCTACCAGCTCAGCCGTGCTTTAGTCTCTCATCTGGGCTTGAAACTGGCCCTCTTCATTCTTTCTTCCTTTCTGGTTTATTTTCGTATCGCCTCCAGCGATTTTAGATCGAGCTGCTTTGCCCACTGCCCCAGGAACAGCAACCGCAATCAGAAGTCCTCGGTCCATCGGGCAGAATCCCCAATACATTTTTGCTCGTTCCTGTCGGTGATATGAAGTGTTGCAGATGGTGACGAGATCCGACTGCCTCGTTGTGCCTCGCGGTGGCATTAAGGCGCAGCTTTTGCACGTAACGGACCCGTGTGCATGAACGGCGGAAGAATGTGTGGGGTTTTGAGGACGGAAGCTCCTATAGGCTTCCTCATGAACGCCGAATGCTTATTTCTAAGGTCCGATGGAGCCCGAGAGATCGAGATACCACTGCTGGTGTAGGCCAAGAACGTCACCGAAGGCCTTGATCTGCGTGCTCTGTGGCCCGGGTCGACCGTCTGAGCCTGCTTAGACATTCCTGCCCGACCCGGATCCGTACAACTTCTTTATGAATGACAGGGAGTGTTTTCTCTACGACCATGTTCGGGTCTCGGATGGTTGTTGAATCCCTCCTGGCGCCGGTCTGAATAATACTGAAGTGCGAATTGTCCTGCAAGTGTGCAGGCTCAGAGGGTCTTTCCAATAAGACGAGGAGTATCTCGAAAGGAACGATGTTTGATGGAGCTGAGGGTGTGGATATGAGCTAGCAAAGACCATGACCTTGCGATTCCTCCTGGTAAACATGTGATAAAGCCCGAATCCTCGTAGATATCGTAGTGTTGGGACGTGAAACTGTTGGACAGGAGCCTATCTTCATAGAGACGAGGACGACTCTCGCCGAGTTTGCCTCGGTCAGTTTGCAAGTTTGAGACTAACGCGAGCAAGCCAAATCGCCGAACATGAATGTTTCCTGGCTTGAGGTGACATTACAACCAATCTTGTTTGCCTACTGCGCTTTGGTGTCGAGTCACCAGACTCAATGGGTCCTTCCATTCCCAGTCGTACTATGCCGCAGCGGCCGTGAAACGCTTCAGTGCATAGTCCTTGAGAGACGCATCCTCCTTTCCAGTCAATATCATCTCAGCCAGAAGCTCGCCGACGAGTGCCGCGTTCGTGACACCAGAATGCATGACGGCGATATCCAGCCCAGGAACACCGCTCGCCCCGAGAATAGGCAGCCCATCCTGGGGCTGGGGCCGGTATCCGACGGTGAAGCAATCGAAATCCAGCAGATCGCCATATTCTGGCTTCAAAGTCGCCTTGACCTTTGCCAGCTGCTGTCTCGCCGTCGCCTCCGGATCGGGCCCCGGATCCCCTCCAATAAAATCCGAACCGGCTAGTATGTAGCCGTCAGCCGTCTGGCGCATATGTCCTCTTGTCGTGTAGACAATGTGGTTCAGGATTCGCTTCTCGACCGGCTTTGACCGCACAAGCAGGCCTGCAGGCGCAGGAGTCTTGAGCGGAAGCTTGACGCCCACCGAGGCGCAGAGTGGAACGCTCGCCACGCCGGCGGCCAGCACGACGTGGTCAGCGCGCAGCTCCTCGCCTGATTCAAGCACAAGACCGGTGACTCGGCCATCGCCTTCTTGAAGTAACCTTGTGACCTTGCCGGTGACCAGGCGGGTGCCTCGCTTCTGAGCATCGGCTACCATGAGCCGCGCGGCTTCGGCTGGCTCCACCATGCCCTCCTCGCCGACGTGGAGTCCCCATTCTGGGATGAAGTCGTCTTCGAGAGTCAGCGCCGGCTCGACTTTTTGGATCTCGGAGCGCTCGATGCGGCGGATGTCGTATCCCCATGCTGAGTGTCCCTTCTGGTACTCTGCAAGCTTCTCCGGCGGCATGTCCCACTACGTCCTTCCGGTCAGCCGTCACCTGGCTCCAGGCTTGGTGTTTTGCGGACATCGAAGGCACGCAAGCCGTGAGAATAGAGAGCCACTCACGCTCAAAGAGCCACACCATTGCACCAATCTCCCCAGCTCCGGCACCTCGTCCGCCAGTCGCTTCCAGCCAGCCATGGACCGCCTGCGGAAGTCGTAGTAGAACCGCGGATTATTCCGACTTGCGTTGAGCCATGCGAATGAGCATGGTGTTGCGATGCCTCCTACCTCCTCGGCAACAATGGTCACTTTTGCGCCATCCGGGTGTCGTGTGAGATGCCATGCGATGGACGCGCCGATCACGCCGGCACCGATGACAATGATATGCGGCTTGGCTTGGAACTCGGATCCCATAGTAGCTGTGCTGCTAGTACCAGAGACAGTGATTGAGACAGTGCTTGAAAAAAAAAAATGATATTCGTGGATAACCGGAGAAGTAGATCACGACAGTCCTTGCACTATTTCACAGTCCCATCGTACATATCTGATTGCCCTCCTCTCTGCCCGACCGGCATCAGGCCGGATCACGAAAGATAAAAAGCGGAGACCACCGGCAGCATAGTAGTCAGGTCTCGGTCCGGTGCCGAAGATGCTTATGTCATCCCGGACCCTCGGACAACGGAGCAAAATCTGTCCGCGTAGGTTGTCCGAGATCACCTGTGAACAATGAGTGGTGACGATGAGACTCTCAGCCTTGTGGGACCACAGAACCCGACCAAGCTGGCCAAAGCAGTGAGACGCGATGGCCGATGACTTTGCGACGACACTCTGAATGTGTGCACAGCAGCGATATCAGGACGGGCATACGATGTTGGACGAAGACGTGTCGTCGGCCGGGGCGTCGGCCGGGACGGCGCCCGGGAAGGGTCCCGTGTCGGGCGGCAACGCGGACGGAATCGAGCCCCTGGCCTGCGTGGCTTGCCGCAGCCGAAAGCTCAAGTGTGATCGGACCAGGCCGGCATGTACCCGCTGCTCGAAATTGAAGGCCCAATGTGTCTACCCTGAGTCAAGGAGGAAACCTGCCTCCAAGCGGATGAATGTGAAGGAGTTGGAGGAACGTTTGGGTTCGTGCTGTCCCCGGATCACCCTGGAAGAAGCATGATCCCCACTAACTCATTTACAGCACAAGTCGAGGTGTTGTTGAAGGATGCTACTGGCAAGGCCGAGAGCGCAGGACCCGAGACCAGTGGCTACAGAGAGAGAGCCCTTCCCGACCAAGACGCGAGCACTTCTCAGGGCAATGCGCAGAGCGGCTCCACCCCAGACTCAGGCCTGGCCGGCCCTCCGAATTTGCCGTCGTTTGGCAATGGCGCCGATGGTCCCCCGAACTGGAGTTTTGCACCGGATGGGAATGATGCCGCTCCGGGCGATGGCAGACCACCGCCAGCGCCGTCCGGCGTACCGTTCGAAATACCGGACATGCAGTTTCAGCCTCGGGCAGCCAATGCCGGAGCAACAAGTTATGAGTTGCTCGGCCTTGGGCTCTTCGAGGCTCTGCCGCCCTCAGAGATGATCGAAGAACTGTGAGTCATCCCCAGAGAGAAGCTGGGCTCGAGTCGTCGTCCTGATCTCATCTATCACCAGACACCAAACATACTTCATGAAACAACATCCTCTCATCCCTATCCTGCATCCGGGCAGATATATGCAGTCGTTTTATTCAGCACCTCATCTACGGCCACCAATGGGGCTTCAATATGCTGTCTGGACCATGGCAACTAATGGCCATGAGAAGTACTCGCGTTATCACGATGTTTTTCATCGACGGTGCCGTCATTACCTCGAAGAGGACGAGCTCAAGGTACGTAAAGACTCCGTCATTCCGCTCTCCATCTTGCCCCATGGTTGACTCTTGCGCGCATAGGGAGACGGAGAACACTTCATCACCGTGGCCCACGCACAAGCTTGGGCACTGATAGCCACGGACGAGGCACGCTGCATGTGGTTCACCAGAGCTGCCATGAGCGCGTCTCGATGTATCAAGCTGCTGCACATGATGGGTCTGCATAGGCTTGATGACCCGAACGCTGAGTTTGAGGTGATGCCTACCATTGTGCCCGCGAAAGACTGGGTTGACCTAGAAGGTACATGTTCACAACCCCCCTCCAGAGTGGCTAAACACTGACGGATGACAAACACAGAAAGACGACGAGTCTTCTGGGGCGCATTTGCTATCGACTCACACGCGTCTATTAGCACAGGATGGCCGACATTAATCGATGCGGATGAGGTTTGTCGGTCCCTGGTATGAAACTGGCTGCTTGACCTGACTAAACACCTCCCCAGGTCACTACACACTTGCCTAGCTCCGAAGAAGCGTTCAACCAAGGCCGGGAAGAGAAGACCTGCCGGCTCCGTGATGTCTTCACGGGCTCCCCCTATTCTTCGTTCGCAGGGGCGGCTGTCATCTGCCACGTATTCAACCAAATCATGAAGCACGCCCACCGCTCCAAGCCGGATGACTGCCCGGGCAATTTCGAGTACGGCAAGTACTGGAACAAACACCGGGAGCTTGATAACCTTCTGTCTGGCGCATTCATGTTCCTTCCAGACCGATTCCGCTTGCCGCAGAATGTGCGGGATCCGGTGGCCGTCCATACCAATCTCAATCTTCATGCGGCCGTCATTTGTTTGCACAACAGTGCTTATGAGATGGCGAACGAGCACAACCTCCCCGAACACATCAAAATGATGATAAAGACGCGCCTCTTGAGTGCGTCTTCGGAGGTGGTGAATATTGTAAAGATGACTTCTCATGCAAATGCTGGATACGTGAGTTACCCCGTCCAGTAACCTGCCGTGATATGGTCACAAGCTAAAAAGCTGCGCTTTCAGAGGAGTCCTCTTGTCTCCTTGGCCCTCTACGTCGCCAGCTCCGTCTACACATCGCAAGCGCAAGAGGAGGGCCTCACACCAACTTCCACCGCAAACATAGAGTTCCTTCTTACGGCAATGGAGGCCATCGGGAAACAGCACAGGATCACTCTTTCCTTCCTCCGTCAGGCCATCCTCGAGGTGCAAGAGGCAGGTCTCGAGAATCTGGTCCGCACGCCAAAGCTCGCACCGCATCCAGAACCCACAGGTTGCGAGCCGGCGCCTTGCGGACAGATCCCCATGTTTGCCAGGTCTCGCGTCTCCAAGCGCGCGGATGGCATCATGCCACCCCTGCCGGGGAGGCTGCCCCTCAACAAACCGGTGGGCCGTCGGCCGCCGTCGTTGAGGATCCTTGAACAAGTCGACAACGTCAACCACTGGAGTGTCAACCCGAACACGTCTCGCCCAAGCCCAGATGAGCCAGAGGGCGGGAACGCGAACAAGCGCAGGCGCGTGAACCTGTCACCCGAGCCGTCTTCGGTGCGGCCGGGGAATGGCCCCACTCTCTGGTGCCAATATGGGCCTGTGGAGGAGGTCTCATCGTCTGATAACACAACTACAGGCTCGTCGCTGTCATCGGCATCTCAGAAAAACTTGGAGAATCTGGGGCGAATCAGGCTACCGCACCGAGGAGGTTCGTCGACCAGCGGCTCCTCGCCGTCGGCCGTCGTGAACAGCAGCTCGACGCCGGCAAGCTCGGGCATCAGCCCGGGACACGCAACGACGGGGACGAGAAAGCATGTACCTGATGGCGGGATCATGGTGGCGGACCAGACGGGCAATGCCGAGTTTTTTGGTGCGACGATGAACACTGCTGCCGCGCGTACATTCCAGGACTTGAACGGGTGGGAAACAGCGCCAGATGGAGTCCAAGACCAATCTGCGGCGTTTTCTCAGGTGGCGGAGGCTATGCTGAATGACGATAGTTGGATGATACTGAATGATGTTGGCGTCAACGGTCAGCCATGGGGCACGAATGGGGAAGGGACAGGCGTTGGGTAGACCTGGTCGGTGGAAGGTGGCCGGAGGTGGTTGAGGAGGGGGGGGGGGCAGTGGTTGAGTACCACCCACCTTGATCCGTGTACAATACGAGAGAGCGGGAGGGGAAACTAAACAAGATGATACAGGTATCTACTCCTCGAAAGGAAGATGAGATGGCAGGCGCCGCACCTCGAAGAGCAGTGAGCGGTCTGCCGCCGCGTTGCTGTGCGTGCTGCCGCGAAAAAGCTCTCCGCGTGTGAAAACATGGAACTGCAGGGACGCCAAGCTTCATAATGGCCAGAAAGCCAGTAGCATTCATCCATCGACTGAGCTCACAGGTCTCTCGTGCAAACTCGAATTCAAACAGAATTAGACAGATTTCGACAAGCTCTGGGTTCGAACGCCACCACTGCGCCCAGTTTTGCGAACCGATTGATCGACAAACGATATATGAAGCAGATGTAGACCACCGTCCGAGGTTGAACTGTCTCGAATATTCCCCTACATATGTATAAATTATGCCCAAAACTAATCAACAGAGAGAGATGTAGGTCGTGGAGTCGAATTCCCCACGACCGAACTCTTTTCCTTCCTCTTTGTTTCTGAGCCTCCGCTGATGCATCATTACTATGGACAGCTTTCTCTCTGGGGGGTTTTTTCTCTTCTTTTTCTTTTGCAGTTTTCTCATAATGCTCAGGTGTGTGTACGAGAGACGAGTTGTTGGCTTTGTTATGCTGCGGGAGTTTGCGAGCTTACTTGAATCAGCAGCTTACGTCTATGGGAAACCTATACTCATGTAGAAAGATGGGAGGCAGAAGATACCCAGAGCAAACAAACAGGTGGCTGGATTCTAGACATAGGTTACAAAATGTGGCCCCATGGAGTTCTGATTCTAAACTCCGCTACGAATTCCCATATATGTACTAAAAAGTATGCCTACCGAACCCCCAGCTGTTGCCATCTCATGTTGTACACACATGGTTTGTGACTATCGTGCAGTTCTACCTAAAGCTTCTCATGCCGCTGATTTTGACATCACTACAACAGCTGCGTCATCGCCGACGCCTGGTCCTTCAACTCGGCCTCGTCTCTCCACAGACCCTTCTCCGCCCACCTAATCAGATCCGCTGCAGGATGACTGTCGTCAGTTCAGAACGCTTCAGCAGCCTTGAAACTGCTGGGACCCCGTGTCATGTTGTGATACACACCGCCACCAACAGCAACCAATCGCCCCATGCACTCCCTCACCTCATCCAGCACCGCAGCGAGCAGCTGCGCCAACAAAGCTACCTAGATCCGCGGGGAGGAGGATGGCATGATGAAGCCTATACATATCTAAGGCAGACACGAGGATATCGACTCGGGGGCGAAGATGCTTCTAGGGATATTGCTTGCCTCAGGGCTCAGGGCCCTGCGGAGGGGGAGCAGGACGTCCTTGCAGCTCTGGATGGTGTGGACATAGCAGATGAGAACCATGAGGGAAGTCGAAGCGTCGAGGATCGCATTTGAGGCTTGTTGTGGTGGGGATGAGGAAAGTGCCGAATACGGTTCTGAGAATCGCGAGGCTGTGGTGGCTGTCTTGGGTGACATCGAGGACGGCGATGTCGGGTAGCCTCTGCTGTCGTGGGGGTTGAAGCTGGGAGAGGACTGGCACACGCGTCTCAGAATCTCGGCGAAGTCTTGAGAAGCTTTTATGGTCTCTTCGATGAGGGTATATCGGCCATCGGAATGGTCTACTGGTGGTTATTTTAGGCAACTTTGAAATTTGATGCAATCTGAGCTGGAGCTTCGTCAAGGCGTCGATGATGTTGCGATCTGATATCACGGGCCTCGGTGGGACAAAAGTCTGCTGTGGGAAGGAGTTCGACGCAGGGGAGTCTGAAATTACGGTCATGTTGTCTGCGTCGTAATCGGAGCTGTCGGGTGTTGTTGTTGGAGCGAACATGAAGTCGTCCGGGTCGTAGTCCCGAAATAGCGACATACCAATGTCATTTATCGTTGCCATGTTAGCACCGAGTCACAATAGGGTGTCATCTATCACATGCGACCCTAAGGGCTCGCCGTATAATGCTTCTTCGGACAACAGCAAGAAGCCGAGTTAGTGGAACAAGACTTTCTCGGCGAGGAGACGCTTGCGCACACCATAGCGCATCCTTTCCGACACACGAATCTCCCATCTCATAGAATGCAGGTGAGTCCATATCAGCCACCCCCGAGTCTCCGTGAATCATCTTCCTCGGTGGTATCACGAGTTCTTGGGGGGAAGGTAGTGACCCAGACGAAGAACCCGAAAATCCGACAGAAGCATCTGCAAACGACCCGACCGTGTCATCCGTGACGGAGACCTTCCGCTTCCGTGGGCGGCCGAAGCGGCGCGGACGTCCGTATACGCAGCACAGCCTCAGTCAGGTCCCGCGCTGAGTGACACTGCTATCATTTGGTTTCAGATGATACAAAGACACCACCCACACTCGAAGGATTCGGCTTAACACAATCAGTTGGCAGCCAGCCTTGAGTGTGTGAAGACGAGCAGACAAGCAGATTCCTTCCACGCACGAAATCTCCGTGCAAAGGAACACTTATGACGCCTCACTCCCCATTAGCCCATCGTGGGGGGGGGGGGAAGGCAGCGGACGTCAGCAAGAGGATCCATTTTCCAGAACGCCCGCTGCGAACTTGAAAGACAGATCTCGATGTTGAAGACAATTGAACGGGTTCATGTGTTGCAAGGATGACTTCATGAAGCCCCACGAGAAGCCATCTCTGACCTTGTGGAGCTTCTGGGCCGTCATGACCTGCGTGAGCTGGGCGCAGATCGAACAAACCAATATGTCGTGCTGGCTGGGTGGTGGACTGGACGTTGAATGGATTAGTCATCGACACGGCGCAGGGGTTCACTCAGGGGCGGCGGGGCCAGCGCGGGGTTCTGGCAGGCGGGGCACGCATGGCACCATACAGAGTAAGTCAACCGCGCTGTCGTTATCAAGCGTCAGAACGTCCTCTCCGTTGTCTGATGGACTGTGCTCTGGAGTCTGGCCTCATCTAGCCGCGTCATGATTGTCGACTACTCTAACGACTATTCATAGCGCCCGGGACCTCTCAACAGCCACGCCATCAACAGCCACGCCATCAAATATCCGGTCTTCCCCATGATAGCCCTCGTTGAGTCCATTCTCGCCTGTCGTTCGTGGCCGGTCTGAAGTGTCTCTGGTCTCTGGTCTCTGGTCTCTGGTCTCTGGTCTCTGGTCTCTGGTCTCTGGTCTCTGGTCTCTGGTCTCCCCGACTTACATGTGGCTCCGAGAGTCCTCTCCATCATGCGACCGCTATTTGGCGACACGCCGTCCCAAGGCACCCGTGCCGGCGATGGCGGAGCTCCCGCCACCTCCCAACAACCTACCATGACTTTCACGCGCCCCATCGACGAGTCTGCCATCGATGACACATTGCAATTGCCTCTCGAGAACTTCGCTGCCGGTCGTGATCCCCGAAAGCACCACGTGCAGCAGCCCGGACCGGGGCTCGCCGAGTCGGGCCCCAGCAACCCGCCTAAGCATGTCGCAGAACACCCTCGTGAATCCAGTGTGTCGGTTGCGTCTTCCGCTCACGATGTCGACGACCATGGCGACGATGCTTCTTTGGCGTCCGGCAGCCCCATGCTGCAGCAGAAACCTACACTCGCCTCTTCGAGCCTCGATCCTTTACGGCCGATTACCCCTCTCATGTTGGCACCGTCTGCCCCCGCCTCGGCCGTCAGTGGAATCTCGTCACCGAGGGGCTCCGTAACCGCGTCGCTCTCGGAAGAGGCAGCCAGTCAGGCACTCGATATGAGCATAGAGCTGGATCTGGAGTCATCGTCGTTCATGGCGGACAACGGTAGTGCTCCTCAGCTTGTCATGCCCTCCATCAAGATGCCGTCTCGACGACCATTTACGGACGAGGGCAAGCGAATAGGGAGACTCAAGGTGCTCATCGCCGGTGACTCTGGTAGGTACCTGCAAACCAAACCCGCATGACCTTAGCAATGCTTATCATGGCTCCTCGTACAGGCGTCGGCAAGACAGCGTTGATTAAGGCCATCGTTCAAACAACCGATGCGATTGTCCACGTCGACCCCATATGTCCCCAGCCGCTCGTCCTTAGTCGACGATCGAGCGCCCGTAGTCGAGCAAGACCCAGGGCTTCTAGGAACAACAACGCAACGAACCGTATATCCGAGATCTTTGCGAGTACAAAGCCGTACCCAGAATGGTGGTCAGATTTGGATGATTCTCAACTTCTCAAACGTAAAAGAAGCGTGGGCGGTGATACCATCTTAGACAGGAATATTTGCTTTATTGATACCCCGGGATATAGTGGCGGTTCATCTGTGTGTTAACCTCCTGACTGAGGCCTCTGTCGATGTGCTGACTAGTTTGCAGAGCATGGAGACCATCACTCCCACAATCCATTATGTTGAATCGTTTTTCGAGACGGTGCAAGCCAACGGATCAACCGACCCCGACATGTTGAACATGCTGGGCGGCGATGGAGGCAACCAGGTCGATGCGGTCTTGTATCTCATCAAGAACAGTGGGGTGACTCTTTCGTCTCTTGTGAGTCTTTGCTGACCACTCTGCTAGAGCTGAAACCGGCCGATCTCAAATACCTGCAGCTATTAGCACCACTCACAAACGTGGTGCCACTCATAGCCCAAGCAGACACCATGACCGCGGAAGAGATCGCCCAAAGCAAACTGCATGTCCGTAGTGAATTGATGGAGGCGGATATCCGCCCATTCCCGTTCAAAGGCCAACCGATGTGGCCATACGCGGTGTCAAGCTTACCTGGATCGGACCACGACATCATGGATGCCAGCCTTCTGATGAGCCCCGATTATGTGCAACCACTGGTGTCGTCTGAGCTCACCACGTTGGTTGAGCAGCTGTTTTGCGAGAACGGCGCGTCTTGGCTCCGACACGCTGCGGCACAGAAATATCTCCAATGGAAGAGCTTGGACAACTCTGCCAGACCCAGAGCTCTCCCGAGGCCATTAAATATGCCGACTGGCTCGCACACGAACTTCTTAACCGCCACAGGGCTTCAAACATACTCTTTGGCACGGATTGCCGACCACCAGCGGCGGGAGGAGCGCCTGGCGCGGATTCAGCTTGCCAACTGGGCGTCGAGTCTTCAGAGAAGCCTGAGGAGAGAACAGGCCCAGTTTGAGGGCCTCGTACGGGGAGAAAGGGACAGCTGGCTCATTCAGAAGCTGCGCGAGAGCGCCCAAGAGGGAACGATTGTCGCAGCCAGAAATCTAGACCACAGTCCGTCCAGACTGCATGAGAAGATGGAGAGAAGACTGTCTCGCGACCGACAAGGCACCTCGACCATGCCGCATCAGGATCCGCTGGGCCTGGTCGAAGTGATTGCGAATATGAAGGCTGGGGGCTGGAACGCAGTCCAGGTGCTTGGTAGCCTGGGTCTCGTGGGAGGGTTGTTTGCGTTCTGGGCGACGAAGCAGGACTGGTACACACAAGCCATCGGATGGGCGACCGAAACTTGGGCAGCCTGCTGGGACAGTGAGAGGTGATTGCTTTCATGTCGCCCGTGGCGCAAGATGTGGGTTGGGGGAAAGCCGCGGTTATTTATTGTAAGTTTCGCTTATTAATTCTGTGTCATTGTGGAGACTCACGGTGAAGTCGTCCTCTCTGGCAGGTCGGTGCGAATGGGACGTCTCATTTCGAATAGTCGGAAATCTGCGTTGAAATAAAACGAATTCTGAAAGCACAAGGCAATGCGTGTATGGTGAAAACTCAAAACTCCTTTTCCTCGGGAATTAGTGTGGAGCCATTCCCAGATTCAGCCGTGCCTCCAACTTTGCGCTCAGACCCTTGGATCTTTTTTTGGCAAGCGCCCGCTCCACAGGTCCCCCAGCCTGCATGCCTGCACGCCTGCATGCCTTCGTGCCTGCCTGCGCCGCCCGCCTGCGCCAACTCCAAATCAGAAGCTGAGCACTCGTCTCATCCTCCACATCTCAACTTCGTCAACTACAGCTTGTCCCGCTATCGTGCATCGTACCATCCTCTGGTATCTCGACTGCCATCATGGCTGCCGAAAATCAGTGGGGTGTGACGCCGCCTATCTCGCTGTCTCTTCCCAACGAGTCCGAGAAGCGCGCAAACGAGGCCCTGTTCGCTGAACTCAAGGCCCAGAACACGTACGAACACGCGACAGAGACGGCCAAGAGGTACAGTGCACCAAGCAAACCAGCCTTGCTTCACCATGATGCCACTTGGCATTGCCCTCCAACCTGCGCATCTTGATTCTAACCCGGTCTCATCACCCACAGGGAGACCGTCCTGAGATCCCTCCAGAGCATCGCCGATGTGTTCGTTAGGAAGGTTGCTGAGAAGACATATGACGATAACCCAGCCATCCAGAAGTCTGCGCGTGGTCGAGTCTTCACCTATGGCAGCTACCGTCTAGGTGTCTTCGGCCCAGGCTCCGATATCGACACCCTCGTCGTCGGCCCGAAATACGTCACTCGACAGCACTTCTTCGACCTGTTCCCCGACCTGCTCAAGGAGATGACGCCCCCCGGCGCCATCGCCGACCTGACCGCCGTCACCGACGCCTTCGTCCCCATCATCAAGTTCGAGTACTCTGGTATCAGCATCGATCTGATCTTTTCCCGCATCGCCACTCTCATGGAGATCCCTCCAGTCTCCAGCTCCTGGGACCTCCTCGACAACAACCTACTGCGCGGCCTCGACGATGCCGAGCTGCGATCGTTGAACGGTACGAGAGTCACGGACGATATACTGAAGTTGGTTCCCGAGCAGACGTCATTCCGCCTGGCGCTGCGAGCGATCAAGTTGTGGGCCCAGAAGCGCGCTATCTACGCCAACATCATGGGTTTTCCTGGTGGTGTGGCCTGGGCCATGTTGGTGGCCAGAGTGTGTCAGTTGTATCCCAAGGCGAACGGCGCAGTCCTTGTGAACAAGTTCTTCCACATAATACGGCGCTGGCCTTGGCCCCAGCCTGTCCTGCTGAAGCAGCCTGAGGAGGGCCCGCTCCAGGTTCGAGTGTGGAACCCGAAGGTGCGTCGGAACTCTTGTCATGAGGCAATTCCGGACTAACGTATCCCTCCAAGATCTATAAGGGTGATGGTTATCATCTGATGCCTATCATCACGCCCGCCTACCCTTCGATGTGTGCGACGTTCAACATCACCCATTCCAGCAAGGCGGTCATACAGAAGGAGCTGGATTTCTTCGCAAATCAGGTGGATCAGATAATGTTGGGCAAGCTGCCGTGGAAGTCCCTCTTTGTGAAACACACATTCTTCACGCAGGATTACAAGTACTACATCATTGTCAACGCTGCCAGCATGACGAAAGAGAACAGCAAGGTTTGGGGAGGTTTCGTGGAGTCCAAGATCCGTCTTCTGGTCCAGAGTCTGGAGCGACACGCCTCCATCCAACTCGCCCGACCGTTCAATAAGGGATACGAGCGCAAGCACAGGTGCTCACGGAACTACGATGAGTGGCAGAAGATTCTCGATGGAAGCTTGGAGTATGTTGTGAGGGATGAGGACAGCGCTGACGAAGTCAAGACAGAGTCGGCCACGGGCATCGTGAAGGCGGAGCCGGTGTCACCAGCTAAATCCAAGAAGGAAGATGGAACCGTCGAAGCTGATGTCAAGAACGTCGATGTCAACATGGAGACCGAGGACGAGAAGCCTGACAAGCAGGTCTACACCTCCACCCACTACATTGGCATTGAGTTGCGAGCAGGTGAGTCCACCCCCAGTTACTTTCCCTCAGCATGTCTGCCTCCATCGCAAATGGTGGTATCTACCCATTTTTCATCATTTCCTAAAACGTGTGTATGATTCTTAACGCCGGGACCGTTGACAATACAGGCGCGAAACAACTCGATCTGTCCTACGAAGTCAACGATTTTAAGAGCCTCTGTTTCGCCTGGGAGAAGTACAACGAAGAGCTCTCCGACACCTGTGCTGTGAGCATTCAGCACGTGCGAAAGTAGGTTTTGTGGGCTGGGATGATTTCGGCTCTTGTTGGCTGACCAAGAAAACCTATTAGCTGGAGCCTACCCGACGACGTCTTCGAACCCGGCGAGGTCAGACCTACGAGGCCTCTTAAGAAGAGGGCCGCAAATGGCACCAACGGAAACAAGCGGAAGGCGCCTACCGAAGTACGTTGCGATATGGGCTCGTCAGACACAGAAAAACGCCGGACGAAAAGACCTTGGGACAGCGGTCCGCTGTGAGACGGATCGTCACCCTGACTAACCTTCATCCAGGACTCCCCCGGTTCCACCAAGCGACAGCAGACAACGACCGTCAGCGCCGGCTGAAGGACTGACTTGATTCCAATGCCTATCGGTATCCCCCACCTTGAATGCGCTGATTTTGCTCACGCAGGGAGATCACCCGCTTACCAGAGACATTCGGTTTGTCACCTCACGAGCAGAAGCAGGATCAGCCACTGCCGATTTTCACGCTTTAGTTGCCATAATCACACGAAATATGTATGCGTCTGAGCTATGCCAGAAGCTTCAGACTGACCGGAGAGACGGCGCATCTGGAGGACATGGAATTTGACCGACCACCAAACCGCCCTCAGTGACCATTTATCTGGTCGTCGGCGTGGTTGAAATAAGCCAGAGAACAGAAAATACCAAAAATAGAATAGGGGACGGAGAGGAGGCTGCGATAGACAGGCAAGCGTGGCCGTTCCGTGCAGTGAGCATCTTGCTTTGCTGGCCTTGTATTCTAGATGATTAGACTGGTCAAGCAAGAATAAAAGCCATCTTTCAGAGGCATACGTGCCTCGCTGAAAACCACATGACTGCTCCTGGTTGCATTCGCTGGTGATCACTGCGAAGTTTTTAGGCCTATGAAGTTGGAAGGCGAGCTGTCACTACATAGGCCTGACAGTGGTCTCACTTCGTGTACCGTCTTGCCTTGGTCCACTGGTGTTCTGGAAATCACGATATCCCAGAGATGAGGCTTTTCGGGCTCCAGTCGAGGAGACCTAGAGACGGGTTCTGTTGCCCATTCCAAATTCCACAACTCGCTATGTTGCAAAGGACTCGAAGCCATGACTGAATTACTGAAATAGGCATAAGGCTCATGACTTTCCAGCCAAGTGGGTATGAAACTGACGGGTTCCCACTTGCTCCCTTTACCATCGCCAACTGGGACTGCAGACACCGTCGTTCGCCCATCAATCCGGCATCCTGGGCAGAGTAGGACCGAGAGTAGGATATTTGGTAAGGCTTCAAACGTTCAGGAGTGGCATGGTAGTGTCGGGAACCATAATTCTGCTGGCGACCATGATCAAGACTTCAGGTTCTTTTGGATTTTTCGAGATCGACAGCAGAGTACCTAACAGTCGACCATGCCTCCCGTTCTCCTGATGAACAGTGAGAAATTGCTCATCCAAACCAAGCATTCAACCCTATCATCCAACTTCTCCGCCAAACTTCCGCACACCTCAAGCGAGACCTCCCAGGTTTGACTTCAACCACTCCACCACAGCCAAAATGCATTTCATCCTGACTGCTGGAACAATGGTCCGCAACATTGGAATCTAGGAGGCCTATTCATTCTATTTGGTCTTGGCCCATGTTCAAGAGATGAGGCGCATTCATCTAGGCCGTAATTCTTTTGCGTAGATTGTCATGCGGTCGGACTCGGGACGAGGTCTGTCAAAGCTGTATGTGCTGTCCGATGTTGGATTTCGAGCACACCCAAGGCTGTCACGTCTGGGACGGTATCCATTGTTGACTGTACAAGACTGCAGAGTGGGTCTGAGCAAGGTGAAGGAGAGTACAACCTGTATATTACTCCACTGTGTACTCTCTTTAGGCGCTATGTCGGCGCCACGTTTTTCCGGACACACACTACCCATGCTAGCATTGAGTACGGCCAGGTACGTTTCTACCAACGTTATGAGGAAGGCAACGAGATACGGCTGCGATGTCTGCGATGTAGCGTTATGTAACTCTGATACCTGCTGGTACAAGTATCACCAGCAAAATTGAGTGAAAAAGGAAGTACTACAAGATCTTGGCATTTTTCAGAGTCACTGATTCGTCATAATCCTGGTCTCGATTTTTTGGTGCCGATATAACGCCTAAAGGGATGCTAGAAAAGGCGAGAATCATAAAACTTCTTCTATGGTGATCTGAAAGGAGACGCGAATCATAAAGTATTTGAAGACGGTGCACGCCCAGCCGCGCCTTGCCAGGCCCTGATCGGCTCTTTCTCCAAACAGAAAGTTAGGCGGCGCATCCCGATAGCCCTAGTCTTGTTTGAGCGAAGACAACTACCCTTTGACCAATGATAACTCGGCATCCGTCAACAGGGGTTAACAGCTGCGGGAATGCAGGCGCACGGACTTCTTTGAAATGCAGCGCCGCTGCAACGCAGCAAAACAGTCGGAAACAGAGTGCTTTTCCACGCTGATTTCAATGCGCACCTGATGCCTGTTACGCTTGGTTTTTGGCAGGGAAAGAGGCTCCCAAAAGTTGTAACTCCCGAAGCTGACTAGCGCATTTCTCAATCTACTGATTCCCGCGCCCCTTCCAACCCGCCTGCGACCTTTATTACACAGCACCTCCGCTCTTCTTCTGCAATCGGTTGTTCTCGCCTTTCTAGATTTCTCTCAGCAACCACAACACAACAACACACCCTCGAAATCATCGATTTGTCCACCGCGACATCAACTTTCATCAACTAAACAACTTCCCTCACTTTCTCAACCTCATTCAAAATGACTGGACGTAAGTTGCATCCTCATTTTTCCTCGTCGCCCTCGCCGACGCGTCGTCTTCGGTGTTTGCATCTTGCTGCATCGTCAGCCATCACCGCTTTCCTGGGCGTGGTGTAGTGGTGGGGCTAGCCGCCATTCACTTTCGACGCGTCTAACTCCATTCCCATCCTGTGTCACCGCGTCGAGTCTCACCCCCCAATACCATCATCACATTGGCTTCCGCATTCTGTCATCGTTGATAATATCAATACTAACATGCGTCCTCTCTAGGCGGCAAGGGCGGCAAGGGTCTCGGCAAGGGCGGTGCCAAGCGCCACCGCAAGATTCTTCGTGACAACATCCAGGGCATTACCAAACCCGCCATCCGTCGTCTGGCTCGTCGTGGTGGTGTCAAGCGTATCTCTGCCAGTAAGCTAGCACCTCGATTTCGTCGCCAAGGCGTCATACAAGAACACGATGCTAACCTGATCCTACAGTGATTTACGAGGAGACTCGCTCCGTCCTGAAGTCTTTCCTTGAGGGTGTCATCCGTGACGCTGTCACCTACACCGAGCACGCCAAGCGCAAGACCGTCACCTCTCTGGACGTCGTCTACGCACTCAAGCGCCAGGGCCGTACCCTGTACGGTTTCGGTGGTTAAGCGCCTCGTCGCTTTGCATTACTTTCCAATCTTGGGGATGTGCTTTCAGGGTTGGATGCATTCGTCAGCTGCCTGCGTTGGTTTTGTGCTGTGAACATGGGCAAGCCGACAGCTAGACGTCGGGGAACATTGGGATTTTCAGTGTACACTTGCTAGGCCACGCGGAACGTTCCCGTGGCATTTGTTTTCGGCGTTGGGGATTTACGGATCACACGGAATGGTAGGGCGTCGATTAGGCATGACGGTCCTTGTTTGACAGACAAGCGCACTGGGGAATACATGAACCAAACATAATGACTCTTGTTCCACTTGGTTTTTGATGATGCATTGCTTGATACTCTTGGACTTTAGTCCGTATGCCGTTGCATTCCTGTCGCGTTTTACACCCGCCTATACGAAATTCTGAAGTATCATCGTATCGCCCGTCGTTTCCATTCCAACGATGACGGGCTCCGCCCCCTGTGCATTCGTATGACCTAACCCTGTGTCCCCAGGGGTATTTATCATAGCATTGCCTCTATTCCTCCTCTGCCCAATTACAGATATTTCTTCCCCGCGGCGACGACCCTCTGCCTAAAGATGGGACTCTTGACCTCCATGTTGACCTTGTAGAACGGGCTCATGATGGCTTTCACCCAGCTCTCGTAGACCTCGAGGAAGAAGTTCTTGATGGCCTCCTCGGTGGCGGCGCTAGTGGGGTTGGCGGCGATCGAGGTGGACGAGCGAGACGTGCCGGAGCCCGTGCCGGAGCCTGTGGGCTGGTGCAGGAGGAGAAACTTGACGTTGGCGCCTGTCACGAAGCAGGAGATGTAGTTGTTGAAGAACTTGTCGATTACTTTGAGGTACCTGTTGGAGGGGAAAAGGGAAGGGTTGTAAGCCTCACGAGCAAAAGCGACACGGAGGGAATGGACGGAACGAGGAAGCGGTCGGTGGTATTCGTGCTGGATCCAGGGATTCGCAACAGCTAGGTAGTTGTAGCCAAAAAGACATTAAAAAAGAACAAAAAAATAACAGCAAGACATACATCTGTCCACTGTTCCACTGCACCTCCTCGGCCACATCCAGCGAGCTGTGCAGGATGAACTGGTTCAGGTGCCGGGCCTGGTCGCTGAAGCGCGACAGTCCGTCGCCGCCTTGCTTCGACGTGCCGAACTCGTGCTCGAACAGCGGGTTGTCCTGCGTGCCGATGATGGCGAAGTAGTACGACATTGTCCCTTTTAGCGATCGATCATTTGCGGCCTTCTCATCCCCTCGCAAGGAGTCTGGTGGCGCTTGGTTGCGACAGTGGACGGAGGATGCCCAAGGCCAGAAAAGGTCCGATGGTGGTGAGGCGACGCGGCTCGGGGGTGGTTGCAGTCCAAGTGTGGACCGTGCCCGGAACGCTTATCGATTGGATTGGCCCGCCGCCCTCATTGCGAGGACCGCGGGCCAAAGCCTAAAGCTCTCGTCCTCGAAGCCGTCGGACCGATTTTCAAAAGACATTCGTTCTTGTTGTTCTTTCTCAACGACCTCCTCAGCGCTCAACACCGCGCATCATGTTCGGGCCCTTCCGATTCACAAATCCGCTCTCGGGTGGCCTCCTCTGGAAGATCCCCTTCCGGATGTCGAAATTCCAGAAGCGCCGGCACAGGCTGCGCCTGCGGCACGTCGACGGCGTGATCGCGACGCTCGACAAGGCGCTCTCCAAGCAGGGAAAGACGCTGCCTTCGCTCGAGAGATGGAAGACCGAGATGCCGACCGAGGAGATGATGGTGGCGAAGGACAAGTATACGATGTTTGATCGGAAGGAGAAGAGGTATAGGAAGGGGATACATAGTAGGTTTGCCCTGATCGTCTGGGGGAGGGGGGGGGCGGAATGGATTGCTGATCATTGTTGCAGAGTTGCCCAAGTGGACGAGAGTATCGCAGAGGTTGAATCCTCCTGGATACTAAGGGGAAATCACAGCCGGCGGACCGACAACGGCATGGATGGAGAGGGGAACTATGCGCAACCCTTTGCATGCACGCACGCTACAAAGCGATTATTTTGGGGACTTTCCAAGCTGAGACGGAAACCCAGCCGACCATGGACATGGGCAACTGTGGAAGTTCCTGTTTGGCGGAGCGCTGGATAATGGCTGCGCCTCGAATCCGGTAGCATGGGTTCCAGACGGGTTTACGACTGCGCTTAGATGGTGCCATTCTCGAGCACATACATCATTTGAGAGTACCACGACGTGGCAGCTTGATGGCATCACGGAATGCGAATGGATAATTGTGGAGGTTGGCAGCGCAAGGCCCCTATACTCACAGCTGCTTCATAAATACATCATATTAACCCATTGCGAGAATCCATACCAACCAGTTCTCCCATAGAGGGTTCAAGATGTCGTTCTGAGAGCAACCTCTACAGATATGTGTTCATGAGAACAAGAAGAGAAAGAATACCTTTTCCGGCCAACCTATAACGCCTACGGATCCATATGCTCTAAAACCTGTTGTCAAGGGTATCCCGCCAGATCCTGCGAACCTGCCTTGCCACTCAATGTCTTGATGACCGGCTATTCTCGTTTCGCGGAGTGTGTCATGCAGCCTTTCTCCTCCACCAAAACGTCCGTAGCTTATTCAGAAGAGATAGCCTACCTCAGTCGACCATCGTCCTCAAAGCGATCCCCCCTCTCTCGTTCCTGCAGCGCTCGGCCCAAACCTCCACGTCCCTCGTCAAACTCCTCACGATACTCGTCCCTGACCTGCCCACCGCTCTTGCCCCGTCCGTACTGCCGTCCCTCCTCGAAGCCCGGGTCCAGGTCCGTCCGGATGATGCGCTCGTCCAGCTTGGTGCCGCCGATATATTTCATGCAGTCGAGAGCGTCCTGGTGCGTAAAGTACTCAACGAAGCAGAAGCCGCACGGCGTCTTGTTGAACCGGTCCAGCCCCATGATCAGCCGCTTGATCTCGCCGCACTTGCTGAACAGCTCGTAGACTTGCTCCTCAGTCGTGAAGAAAGACAGGTTGCCGACGTAGAGGGTAGTCGCGTGGGCCAGGGGGTCCTCGGGGGCTTGCTCGGGCTCGGCGGGGGCTTCCTCGCCGTTGCGGCGGCGCTTGAACTGCGGAAGAGTTAGTGATGGGTGCGAGTGCGCGCGGGAGGAGCGCATGGAGGAGGAGCATGGGCCTACCCGACTGGTGTAGTAGGCGCTGGGCCGATCCAGCCGATCGACTGTACTTCGTAGTGGGGGAGGCATCTTGTCGAGGGTTGCTGTGTGTATTGTTGGAACTTCAAGTCCAGAAGAGGTTCAGAAGTTCCGAAAGTTGAAGATGGTCGATACTTCACATTGAGCTGCACAGTGTCGAAAAGCGGGTCCAGATGCCGTTGCCGTTGCCGTTGCCGTTGCCGCCACAAGTGAAATGCAGCGAGGTCGCGTAGGTAGGTATGAAGCTCCCTCAGACGCGCTAACATGTCAGAGCTTCTCCCCTGCACTTCCCTGCCGCCTTCTTTTTCTGCGCTCAGGCTGTTCAACGTCCATTGTTTTCAACTTTCCCCAACAGCAACATACCGAAAAAACGGATCCTCGAACCGCGCGACGAACTGCCTGATGGTACGGGCTCAGGCTTACAAGATCTTCAATTGCTAGCGTTGCTCTTTCCCAGCAGCAGTGTCTTCCGTCGCAAACCATGTCTAAGGTCAAGTCCTACACGCCCAGCTGGCTCAGCAAGCCCGCTCCTGGACACGCCCTCTTCCAGGCAACCTCCGAAGACCTGAGGACGTCAGTCTTCTCTTCGAAAAGAAGGGCGAGGCCGGGTCCACGCCGGACTATCGCGCGACGTGGCACGGAAGTGTTTGTTGCGGTCAACCGAGAGATACGATGGGGCGATCTAGTTTACCTGAAGGAGTCTTGGGAGAAGAAGGCAGGAAGCACAAGGATCAAGAGAGAGGATTCGACAAGCGCTTTCTCCATCTACGACGACACTCAGCCTAGTGTTGAGGGCGGCGAGGGCTATCGGGTCAGTGGAACCGAGCCTGTGGGCTCAGTCGCAACCGATCACTTACTGACAGTGTTTGCAGGTCATCAAGACACCGGTGGCCGACGAGATTCGACAGCTTGTGATATCACCGAACTCCAACTACCTCGCCATCCTCACGACACATACTGTACACATCTGCGTCCTTCCGGACTCCTCTCACCTCACCACCGGAGACTCTGACCCGATGAGACCGAAATTCTTCACCTTGGGACCAACGACACACGTCACATCTAGGTCGGCAGTCATGTCCGCGCTTTGGCATCCCCTGGGAGTCAGAGGCTCCTCCATTGTGACTGTAACCGAGGATGCCGTGGTGCGGATGTGGGAGATCTCAACCTCGGATAGGTGGTCGTTTGACGCACCAACGCTGGCCATCGACTTGAAGAAGCTGGCCGACGGGACAACCTTAGACCAGGACTTTTCGGTCTCCACTGCGTCGACAAACAGAGGATACTCTGCCGATCTTTTTGACATGGAGGTGGCTGCGGCATCATTTGCAGTCAGGGGTTCCGGACTATGGGCGTCAATGACCCTGTATGTTGCCATGAGGGGCGGCGACATATACGCGCTCTGTCCGCTCCTCCCTAAATTCTGGGTTCCCCCTCCAACCCTCATTCCTTCTCTATCTGTCTCCATTGTCGCCAAAGTCGCTGCTGTCCAAGACGATCCGGACGTGTCTCCCCAGGATAAGCTACTGGCACAGCAACAGCTTGATTGGATGGCGGACCTAGACAACCAGGAGCCGACAATTATCCAGGACACTCTCGGTGACCAACCCGTTGAGGTTTTCACGCGACCGATTCATCCAGGCCTGATACCGAAACTACAGGGACCATTCGAACTTGAGATGTCCCCGGACGAGGACGAACAAGATGACCTTGATATCGAGCTTTCAGACATCTACGTAATCGGCAGGAAGATGGAGACCGAAGATCTCATGAGCGAAGAGGACGAACTCTTGATGCTTGATGAGAATGAGCAACAGGGACTGTCACTGTCTGTCATCTGTCTTCTGTCTACCAGCGGACAGGTGCGCATTTGTTTGGATATGGAGGGCGTTGAAGCGAGGTGGCTACCACCAAGGATCAAGTCTAAAGACACTACATTCGCCGCCGACGTCCTCGACCTACCTTCGTTGCTCACATTTGAGACATTGGACGTTATTCCTCCAGCTGAGGTGACGCCGGATTGCTGGCCTACCTTTAGTGACGACGTCACCTCCCGATACTCATTCTTCATAACGTACAACTCCGGTATTACGCAGGTTTCTCTAGCTCCTTGGGTGTTCAGACTAGAGAGTGAGTTGAGCGCAGAGGCTCCAGCGGGCTCGGAAATGAGGGTCAATCTGATTGCACAGGCAAGATCGGAAGTTGAGAGGATCTTCGCGGAGCCTGCGCATGGCAACTCTCTGGCTGCTTCAGTCGCGATTAGTGACCCCGATCTCGGCTATTTTCTCATCTCAGCAACGCCCACCGAACCGGTCGCCTTGATTTTCGACACACCGGAAGCAGAATTCTCACCAATCAAGGCGTCTGCCTCGCCGACGCCCTTTCCTGAATCCACTCCTGACCAGAAGGCTGCGTTGGAGGTGTTTTACACGCCTAGACCTGCTTTCCAGGCGCCGGTCATCTTCGACCAGCCATCGGAATTGTCCAAGCTGCGGCAGATGCTGCTTACTAGTAAATATGCGGCTCTGATGGGACAGCAGGTCCGCCTCTCACCTGCGGCTCTGAAGATCTTCTCGAACGCGCATCAGGTTCTTAGTACGGAGACTATGCGGTTGAACGAAGCAGTGGCGGAGTTGTTCCGCAGGTGTGATGCCTTCCGGTCGGAGCTGAAGGATCAGGTGGAGAAGGCCAATGAACTCAAGACAAGGATCGATCACATCACTGGGGCAGACGAAGAGGGTGGTGAGTCCGACGAGGCCCGCCTCACTCTGGCCTTGGCGGCCCGAAGGGAAAAGCAAGAGGAGCTCATGCGTCGGTTCGAAAATTTGAAGAAGAAGGCTCAACAGAAGGCGACCAGAGAGCTCAGTGATAAGGAAAAGGCTTGGACACAAGAGGTCAATAGGTACGATCGGAGTCTGTCGGAGAATATCAAGGACGACACGGATACGAAAAGAGGGGCGACCAAGTCTCAACAACCTTTAAAGCGCTTCCAGGAGATCAAGAGTCTCACAAGCGAGTTGATGAGCCAGGTGGCTGAGATTCAAGGCAAGGAGATGCCGATCGAAGGAACCCCAGAGCAGAGCCTCACCGCGTCTGTTGCGAGCCTCAAAATCCCCTCGGAGATCAGGAAAGCGAAAGTGACACAGGTCATGAACCTCCTAGACAGGGAGACACAGCTTGTCGACGCTTTACAAGGACGATTGGAGCGTTTATCTGTTGGATGAGGGCCGTCAATATCACAGGGCTGATGAACAAATCGGGTAGGAATGTGGGGTGGGGAAAGGAACTGCATGATACCATAATGATACTGATCTTGATCAAGCCAGCTCGTTACCACTATCTTCAGATTCTGGGAGCCTGGCAACCTTGCGGTCCTCGTCAGTTACTCGTCCGTGAAAACCGAGCCAGTGCCCCTATACTCAGGCGCGCGTCTGACCTATTCACCAGGATTTGACACCCGAGCACCCTGTCCTGCATCTGCGAGAGGGCGGGAAGAATATTCTTGCATATGCGGGTGCTTCAATTGGGAGCCCCGAATTGAACTGAGCACCACAGGTCTCAACCATTGAGAGCGAACAAGCAGACGAGATTGAGGCTATTCCACACTGCTGGCACATGATTGCGATGGCTGGGCAACACAAAGGCAGCAATGTCTCTACGTACGACTCGCGACTGGCGCCACCCAAAATCTCGGGTATCCATGGGACACCACTGGTGTGATGACAACACAGAAGGCTCATCCGTGTGCCTCTCTGTTTCACTGTGATACGGCTACACCGCATGCTTGGCTCGTCTTCTGGACTCGTGTGTACCGACGCACGACTCTTGAATCTGTTGTGCGTGTTATTGATTACGTATCACTTCTCGGGGCTTAGTGGCTTACTGGGGCACGAAACTATTTGCTGAGTGTATGGTGGTAGACGGGGACGTCGTGAAGTGATCGGGCAACCTGGTCGTGTCACCCGTCTACCTGCACGCCTATATCATGAGATGAGGATGAGCTGCCAGAGATGACAGCAGTGCGGCCAACGGTAGCTTTTACATCGAGTTTCTTGATTCCAAGGACTGATCTGCCTTATCAGAGCAAACTTGATTACTTTTCACAGCTGGATTGGCACGTGTTTGGAACAGTCGGGCCCGGAATGGTGGAAGGCTCACTAGGGTACATACGGATGAGATTGTGCACGTTTCCTTTTCCCGAGCGAGTGCAGCAACTTGTTTGCTACACTTTTGTTCACAGCCTACCATTATTGAGCCTCACTTTCCCCTCTTGCTTGTTGTACTACCTCGCCTGTAGACACTTACACCCTTCTCCAATCTCAAGTGTATAAAGGGTGAAAGGAATGGCAATGTGCTTTTTGCCCTTCTCGCCTTCTTCTGGAGCCTTTCAATCGGATGTTCCCCTTCATTCCGGCTCCCCCTCCCCATCCTTCCCATGACCCTACTTCGTCCCTTTAGCAGTGTTCTCTTTTCTCAAGCCTCGTCTTCGTCGACACAGCCCACCAGCACAGCATCAACCGATCCTTCGACAATGGTCACCGCCGGATTCGAGGGCCTCGCCGGGTTGAGGAAGCAGGTCATCGGTGAGCTGCGCTCCATCCTCACCCCCGTCTGCGTAACCGTATATGCAGGAAGAAACACTCATCTTTGATCTCACCTTCTAACTTGATATTTACCGCCTCACAGAGAACTGCTATTTCTTCAAAACCACATACGGAGAGATCAGTCTCATCATCACCCATGAGCCCCTCGGCACGTATAAAGCCATCGTGTTATCCGTGACCGGCCGTCGCCGCGATGTTCTCCTGTCCTCCGATGGCTTCGAGAACGTGACAAAAGCCCTTGAGCATCTGCTCACCAAGTCCGCCGACGCCGTACAGCAGTACATCACTACAAACGGTTTCCGGCGGCTTCCCTCCGACGCCGACAATGACGACGATGGCATGTCCTCCGTATCCTCGTACGTTGACGAGCCTGACAAGGACCGCCTCGCCAACTCGAACCTCAGCTTGGAATCGGAGCTTGAGTCCGCCTACGAGAGCCTTAGCGAGGAAGGCCACGGCACAGTCAGCTATCCCAGGGTCAGGGCTGGCGCCCCTCCTCGTCCCCGTTCACCTGTTACCCGCACCATGAGACGAGACTCACGGTCGCGCTCGCGCTCGCGCTCGCGGAGTCGTGACCGTGCCGCGAATGACCGCACGGCTCCAGGCCGTCCGCCGCGCTGTCCCGC
The DNA here is from genome assembly GCA_003012965.1 of Juglanconis oblonga. Lineage (NCBI taxonomy): Eukaryota > Fungi > Ascomycota > Sordariomycetes > Diaporthales > Juglanconidaceae > Juglanconis > Juglanconis oblonga. The sequence goes on along the minus strand of MUZH01004125.1, from coordinate 17,544 downwards.
GCACAATGTGCCCGGCCACCGCTGTCGGACAACTGATCCCCCGCGACCCAACTACAACGGTCCTGCGGGGGGAAATGGTAATGGCAACACGCGGTTCCCAACCTTCCCATCACAGATGCCGCCGCCGCCGCCGCCGCCGCCGCAAGGGGGCTTGGCTACTTGGCCAGATTCTCGAGGGCCACCTGATGCCCTCCCTAGCAACGCCTATTGGCAGCGTGCTCTTCAGCAAGGACTGAGGAACAACATGGGGATGCTCAACCTGAACGGCAAAGTCGTGCCGCAGCCGCCTCTGGCCCCTCCAGGCGCTGTCTTGCCCCTTCGGTCTAACCATCCGTCGCAGTTCTTCCCAGGCCAAGGCTCCATGCCAAGCGGTACTACCATGCCGCCGCCCATGAACTGGTCACCGGGGGCACAGACCTTGGCCCAGCAGCAGCCTCTTCCCCAGCAGAAACCCTCCCTCAAGAGCACGCACCAGACGTGGATTCCCGAACCGCCCCCGGCGATGTACTCCTCGGGCCCGTCACAGGCGTCGTCCTCCGCCTCGTCCACTCCAACGATCACCGTGAGCCCCAACACTCCGCCGGATTACTCACCCGCTTCGTCCCCGGCCAGTATCGACTACAGGCTCAACATCAGGACGTGCGGGCACGGGCAGCAACAGCAGGAATACCGTATGATCGCGCGGACGCCGCCCACGCGGAGTAACATGCGCGCTGTGGCGCTCAGGTACATCCTGCAGAACCCGGAGCTGTTCCGCGGCAGCGGGCTTAAAGGTGACGTGCCGGAAGCGGGTCTCCAGGTCACGGTGACGCGCGCCGTGTTCGTTGCCTGGGGAAGGGAGGAGAGCTACGATCTGGCCGCGTATGGGGAGGATGACTTCTCAAGGCTGTGTGAGAGCATGAAGGGAAGTGGAGGGGAGGAGAGTAGGGATGCCCCCCCGCAGGTGAGTGGGTGGCCTCTGTTTGAGGTTGTTGTGAGCAATCGTGAGTGAGCTTTGAGGGCGGGGAGCACTCAATTTTGGATGTGATGACTGACGACTGATTTCGTTGACGTCTGTATTCGGGATATTCGCACGCCGCTTCTTGGTGTCACAGGCAGGGAGGAGGGCTTCGCAACGCCTGGGTTTCCTTTTGCTGTTCCCACGATCTTAACGAGTTTTCAACCACCTTTGTCCTCTCTGATCTCTCCTGAACAAGTTCAACCAGCACATACCTTTTGCGACCATTCCATATTACTATAATACAAATATGTCTTCAGGCTGACCAGCTATTTGGTGGGCTCATGACGCACCATCTTTTCCTGCTTGATCGGGCTACTGCTCACGCACAAGCAATCTGGCGACACACGCGGTGGTGTTTGTTTTCGTCGCCCTTCTCCCGTCTCGTCCGGCATCAGTCTGACCACCCTACCATCCTTCTTCACACATGAGCCAGACCCGACTGTGGACGCACGCATAGTTGCAGGAAGGACAGGTGCATAAGTGGCCGGCGGGTAGCACGCGGAGTCGCCGCCACAGAACGATACAGTGGCTCCTTGGTGCTGAAGCACGATGCACCAATCGGGGTGTTCAACAGGATAACAACTCGGTGTCAGGCTGCGGCCGGTAGCCGCAATCTCGGCGTCTCACCGAGATGATATCCAGCCCGGTGAGGCGCGCAGAGGCTGTGGCACCGGACACGTGGGTATGGAGAAGGTAGGGGTTTACTTTTGGTGAGAGAACCGGGGGTGGGGGGAAGGGTTGTTGCGTTTTCGGTGCCTTGAAAACCGGTGTGAGTCTCGTGACAATTTTACGTGTTTGCACATCTCATCATGCCCTTCGACAGAGTCGCAGTCTCGCGTTGGTTTGGGTTGACCGCTTCTCCCGAGATCGTAAGGGCTGGGGAGCCGCAATGTCTTATCCCTGCCCTTGTGAGGGTCAACAATGCCGGCCAGTGTGTTATGAAGACCGACTCTGATCTTCACTGGTGAGGAGAGGCCTGGCCTTTGCAGCTTCTTCTTCATCACCTTCCCATCATCCCGTAACGTGCACCCCTCCTGAACCTGCCGTCGACCTGGTGTCGACCACCAGGCAGGGCTTCGAGGTGGACACCCGCAACCTCGATGTGGATGATAGTCTAAGCTCTCTTTTTCCATCTTGGGCCAGCCCTGTACGAGAACGGTTTGGTGGGAAGGGTCGTGGGCCTAGTGAATGGTGAGATAGTGCGTACTGGATGTCTGTTTTCATCGAGCATGCTGGCGATGTGAACCAGCTGCGGGCTTGGCCTGGAACAGCCATTCCAACTAGGGGATAGATGTATGGAGATACGAGGCTCGCCGGCGTCAGGTGTTCAGCAGGCCAGGAGAATCATCCCGGATGAGTGCATGTGAAGGTCTTGTGGTGGTGTTGATGATGATACAGATGCCGATACAGACACAGATACAGATACAGATACAGATACGTACGACCATCCCTGACGAACGCAACAAGAAAGCCAGGATGATGTCAACGGTAGAAAAATTGTCAAGACTAGGAAAAAGGGGTTGAAAACTGGGGATTGCTTAGACCGAGACAGACTTGGCATAGGTGCATAAAAAAAAAGCCGCGGACAAGTAAGAACAATCTTAATCTACCAAGGACGGATACAATCAACTCGATCCAACTTGCTCCGGCGCTGACTTGGGGGATAGGGGGTTGCGGGACGGACAAGATCAAGCTTCATCAGGTGTTCGGCTCCAAGGTTTCGATGGGAAGTATGTACTTTGGTACTGCAGTACTTTGGTACTGTAGTACTGTAGTACTTTGGTACTGTACCGTTAAAGTACTGTAGTACTGTCGTACTGTAGTTAGGTACTGTGGTACCTAACTGTGGTACTGTGGTACTGTGGTAGGACCTGTAGATACGTAGTTGGGCGCAGTCTCGGGCCGGAAACTTCAGAAAGCAATTTCCCCATCAAACACATCTCGTGGCATCTTGGTCTTCCTGGCGGGATGGAAGACATCTGGCGCACGTATTCTGCAGTGACACCAGCTCGGGCTGCATCCAGCAAGAATTCCAGGCTCCAGGGGGTCAAATTGGGGCCGAGCCGAGCCCGTACCGCGACGCCGCGACGCCGCCGCGGAAGGTGGAGAGGTGGAGGTGGAGGTAGAGGTAGAGGTGGAAAGAGCTCAAGAAATTGATACTACGTCGCCGAGCGGGTTGCCTCCCAGGGCCAGGGTCCAGTCCAGCGTCCAGTCCAGCAGCAGCACTACACACACCAACACCAACACCAACAGGAACACGACATCGTCAACCTGCCACCACCACACACACTACTGCTCAGACAGTGGTACTGCTCTGCAGACTCCCTTCTCTGGACAACGTTGGCGCCCTCGGCGACGGCGCGCATACTTACTTGCTGCTCCCATTCCACCCTCTCCAATGCGATGCTGACCCATCAGCCATGAGCCATCACTCCTCCTTGCTACCATACTTTCATGTCGAACATATATGAAGCAATCCGCGCTCGCGGCTTGTATCCCCGCCACTCCTTTGACACGCCTGCGCCGCTCTCGCCCCCTCTCGACACCCGAACACGACTACCTGCCAGAATCCGGACCATTGGAACTTCTGGGCGTTGGTGACGTGACCTCGGCAGACCCAGACCCAGACTTCGATCCTCCACCCACCCGCCGCCGCTTCCCGAGAGCTTCCAAGCACCAATGTCGTGGGACCTCCTTCAGAGGTTCTTGGACAGCGAGGTCTTCAACCAGAACCCCTTTCTCTCCGTCTCTTACCTCACGTATGCCATCTCCCGTCCTCTCCCCGCGTCCTGTGCCTCACTTCCCGACCTGTGCTTATCCAACCCATGCTGACCAACTGTCTTTGCGCGCAGTCGCTACGCCGACCACATCGGGATACACCACATACTATGTTCGAAGCTCCGCCAGTTCCCTTACGAGGACATCGAGTTCTTCCGTACGAGATACCGATCCACCTCTGCTACCACGCTACCAAGGCGAGGACACATGGCTGACAAGAGCTGAGCAGTACCGCAACTATGCCATCTCATCGTCAGCGTCGACAATGAGTCGATGGCATTGGAAGAATTCATCTTGGACCTTTGTGAAGAGTCCGTCACTGGCGCCCTGCTTGTACGTTCGGCCTGGCTTGGAATATTGGGGGGCCACCACTTACTGACACCACCATCCAGACCTATTGGCTGTTCCAGAGCTACGTTCACGACCTCTCCTCGAATCCGCAGTCCGAGTCCTTCCGCACCTGCCGGCGAGTCTTCAACAAGGTCCAGAACATTGTCTTTGGTCTAGGAGACGCAGCCCGGCATGAGAAGATCAAGGAGAACACCTTGCCCGTCACCATGCTGGCAAGTTTCGTGCTGGCCAGCGTCGGGGTCCCAGGTCTGGCCGGTGCCGCCGGTCCCATAGCAGTCGCGCAGGCACGAAGACCACAGCCCGTCGATGATACCACCTCGACGACTGAAACCACCAACCAGCCCAAGATATCCAGGGCGCATACTGTGTCGGCTACCAGCGCGAACAGACCGCGCCGTGCCATTAGAGATACTGGGCGCGTGACCAGCGCACCAGACCCGAGGGGATCGCCCGAGTTCAGAGCGCCCCCAGAGCCTCAGCGCAAATCGAACCTGCCGCCTTCCCGCCCAACGTCCTCCTCCGGCTCTACCATCACCTCCCCTGGCAAGGAGGCGAAGCGACCACCGAGACATATCGACCTTGATGCCGTTGATGTGCGACTCAGCACGTCGTCCCTTCCCCTGCCCGAGTTGAAGTCGCCGCTGCCCCCTCGGCCTCCTACTCCTCAATCTGCAGGCATACGACCCTCGGACATGTCGAACTTGGCTAGGAGACATTCTCATCATGCCAAATCAGCGCTCAGCAAGGGGGAATTGACAGCGGTACAACGGGCGAGAATGCTGAGGTCAAATTATTTCCGGTGTCAGACACAATTCTTGCAAGCTCTGGACGATATTTCCAACAGGCTAGTGGTTGTGCCGAAGCCGGCTCGCCTCAGTGCCCTCCGTGGGGAACTGGGCATGCTCGCGCAGGATCTGACCGAGGCTGTGGTGCTCGTCGACGTACCCTTGATCTGCCCGCCTACTTTGGCGGATGGTTCTCCGGCTAGGAGCAAGCACCATCGGATCGTGCGTCTGAATCCAGCTGAGGCCACTGTTCTTAACAGCGCAGAAAAGGTGCCATACTTGCTGATGATTGAGATTCTACGCGACGATTTCACCTTTGATCCGGATTCGCCGGATAACCAGAAAATACTATCACAGTTGTTGGAACAGGGCTCGAGAAAACGCATATTCGACCTGTCCGAATCTGCCAGAAAGGGACCATCCGCATCGAGGACGCCCGACCCGGTCGCAGACCCTGCCGTTGACAGCGTCTTCGAGCCGAGTTCAGGGGATCTTGGCAACTCGCCGCAGCTGAAGCCCGTCGACAGCAACTCGTCCAGCAAGACAGCCAAGCCGGTGAAGCCGGTGCCCCAGCGCCTGCCCAGCTTGACGACGACAGCTTCGACCGCCTCCGACTTGACGCCCAGGAGCTCAGCAGCCTCGACATCGCGCTCTAGTAGTCCTAGTGGCCGATCCCTGAGGAAAATGACCATCACCAGCCATCAGCGCAACGCCTCAGTAGACCAGCCCGATTTCTCGGCGCTCGCTATTCACATGAGGACGGCGTCACAGATGTTGGCACAACTAGAGGCTACGTCTGGCAAGAGGCCCAAGGGGGAAGTGGCGGCGATCCAGGCCAAGATCATCGCCAGCATGCAGAACTTGGAGGAGCAGAACTTCGATGTGGATGACGGGCGTGGACCGACGTTTGATCAGATCATGGCGAAGACCTCGGCGCAGAACGTGGTTGCGAACGTGGACGTGGATGAGGAGACGAGTCTCGATCCGGCGATTAATGCGAGCGCCGGTGTCGAGCGCATGGAGAACGACTTCAAGACTGGTGGCCTGCAGACGAAAGGAGACCGAGACGACCCTAGCGCTGCTGTCTTTGGTGAAGCCTGGGAGGCCAAGAAAGCGCGCATCCGGCGTTCCTCCCCGTACGGCTGGATGAAAAACTGGGATCTCGTGAGCGTCATTGTCAAGACCGGCTCGGATCTCCGGCAAGAGGCGTTTGCGTGTCAGCTCATCGACGTGTGCAACAGAATTTGGGTGGATGCTGGAGTGGGCGTATGGACGAAGGTGATGAGGATCCTTGTTACGGGCGAGTCGTCGGGTCTTGTTGAGACCATCACGAATGGTGTTTCTCTCCACTCTATCAAACGGAGTCTTACCCTCGCATCCGTTGAGACCGGCCAGAACCCCCGACGGCGGATTGCCACACTGAAGGATCACTTCGTGAAGGCGTTTGGGGAGCCCGACACCGAGGCGTACAAGGCGGGGGTGGATGCTTTCAAGCGATCTCTTGCTGCGTACAGCATCATATCCTACGTGCTGCAGCTCAAGGATCGACACAACGGCAATATCCTTATCGACAACGAAGGCCACATCATCCACATCGACTTTGGATTCATGTTGTCCAACTCCCCGGGCAGTGTCGGATTCGAGGCGGCGCCGTTCAAGCTCACGTATGAGTACGTGGAAGTCATGGGTGGAGTTGGGTCTCCTGAATGGGAGGACTTCAAAAGGCTTTGCAAGCAGGCTTTCCAGGGTAAGTCGAAGCTGCTGCCCAGTACGACAGACACTGTGACTGACGACAAGTAGCACTACGGCGCTCCGCTGACAACATTGTCGACCTCGTCACCATGATGGGCAAGGACTCCAATATGCCCTGTTACGCTGCCGGAGTGTCGACCGTGCAGAACAGCTTGCGCCAACGATTCCAGCTCCAACTGAGTGCCGATGATGCCGAGCAGTTCGTCGAGACGGACCTTGTTGGGAAGTCTCTCGGCAGCTACTACACTCGACTGTGAGATCTTGAATGCGTCTCCCGGATCATCTCTGTGACGCTGCTGACTATTTGGCAGATACGATACCTTCCAGTATAGAACACAGGGCATCTACTAGTAGTATTCGTCGGTCGGTCCGACACATTGAAATAAGCCGCCACCGCATCATCTTCTTTCAACATTCAACATTCACACAACAAAAGCGAATCATGGCGATAAAAGGACATGCATGGACTACTACCACGCAAGCAAGCAGCATCTGAATGGCGTTGGGATTATTAGACGTGTTGAGGTGTCTGGCTATACCGTTGGGACTTCCAGGCGGTGGAGTTCTTGTTGCTGAACTAGGGGTAGAATACTGCGAATGTGCAGATGAGCGGAGTATATATATATATATACATATTTGTCCAGCGCAGGGGCGTTTCAATATGGGTTTCGTGATTTTGATGGTGATAATGGGTGACGTGGTCTGGGTTGCCAAGTGGCGTGGAGATGGAGGGTGAGTACTATGGGAGACGCTGTCTGTGATGGGTCGCTCTTATTCTTTGCTTCTCGCTTTCTTTCAGTTTTGTGTGTCCAACCCCCCCCCCCCGTTTTGCTGCTCCTCTGATACTTCCAAATGTCTTCCTTCGGTCCTCGTCTTGTGCTCCCTTTCCTGGACATATTACCCTGTACATTCCAGGGAACAAGATGTATGTATACCTCCATTTTCTTATGAGGGATCTTTTTCATGACAGGCCACCTTGGGGAAGCATCCCAGAAAGGACTTGATAGGAGAGTGGAATGGAGTGGTGCGATTCGGGGGGGGGGGGAGCGGGCAGAGGAAGGTAATTCGGGTGGAAGGTCACCACGCGTTCTCGTAGGTCATTGTCTGAGGCTGTGATGCTATGGCAGTCGCCACTCAAGTTGGAAAAGCCGGGTGGAATGAGACTGGGGCAAGTGAGGCTAAAGACTTATGGTTCACCCGGACGGAGTTGCTGGGGTTCCTCCGTGCCTTGTGGTGATGGAGCTCAGTTGCTGTGTCTGTGTTTGTTGTCGAACTTCTACTTTTGTAGGACGCTCGCACGGGAAACTCGAGATATCGGGGAACTCTTTTCTTCTTCTTTACTCACACACGTCGATGTCGTTGTACCCGCAATTGAACTCAGGCGGGAAGAAAGTACTGTACTTCGCAGAGTATCGCAGCAGGATGAGCTCAAAAGAGATGCACACGCCGTTTTGATGTTAACGCTGCATTTGCCTTCCTTCCAGATCCCAACCTACATCACTGCCACCTGCCACCTGCCATGTGCCATGTGCCATTTGCCATCTGCCATCTGCCATCTGCCATCTGCCGTTTCTTTTCTCTCCAAACAGCACTTTCCCGACCAGCTTCAGAACCGGCGCGCTTCATTTGAATCTCAGTCTTCCTGAGGTCAGAGACGGTTGGCGCTAGCGAGCTTCTTCCATCTCCTCGAAGCCAACCTCCATCGTTCCACCCTGCGATCCATTCTGGAGAGACACGCTCACCTACTCATCAAGCAATCAATACTCGATCACCACGACAACGAAAACGAACCCACCCACCTACCAGACCATCATGATGGCCTCCCGTTCCCGTTCCCACTCGCGCGCCTCCTCCTCCTCCTCCTCCTCCTCCGCCCCGCACAAGTGGGATTCCTTCGAGGTCCGCACCCTCATCTGCCTAATCATCAAGGGCGAGCACCTCTGCAAAGGAGGCCCCGTGAGCGCCATCGACTTCGCCGACAAGCTCAACACCGCACTGAACCCGGGCAGCGCGACCACAAAGACCGCCAAGGCCCTCTTCGACCGCGACATCCCCGTCGCCGACGTCCAGAACATGCTGCGGCGCATCCTCACCAAGAAGAAGCACGCCGTTGACGTCAGCCGACGCAACGCGTCCGGCGTCGTCACGAAGAGGCAGATCAACGCCTTTATTCGGCAGCTGGACTTTGACGGCGGGGGGGACGAGTGGGACACGGACCACAGAAGACAGAAGGTTGCGGTGGAGAGGGCCGAGATGAGACGACGACTGGACAACCAGAAGGACGGTAGACCCGCGAGCCCGAGCACGTGGGATAGGCAGCAGGAGCGGCTGCGCATGATCCAGAGTCCCAGAGCGCACAGGCTGTTGTCGAACTGGGGCATCGGAGGGTCCTTCTGGGAGGGTGAGATCTTCCTGGACCGCGGTCGCTGGGCCCAAGCTGACCGTCCCTGTCGTGCCACAGGCCTCGACGAGGAGACGATGCGTCCACCCACTCGAGGCCGAAGCCGTACTCGCCGCGCGCGCTCTTCGTCGCCTGTTCCTTTCAGCCCGGCGAGCACTGGTGAGACCATCACCCCCGCTATGTCCATCACCAGCGTCGGCAAGGCCAGGCACTACGACGACCGCTCCGTCGCTCACGCAAGCCTCCGCAGCGGTCTCACCTCAGTTTGGGACCACAACCCCACCGTCCCAACGCCCACTTGGCACTCTCCCGGTGACCCTCTGCGCAGCGTCGCTGCCACGCCCAACGTGACCGGTGGCCACGTCCTCGGTGGTTGGGGTGGTGGTTTCGCTCAGCCCGCGCCCGCGCCTACCCCTCAGACAAATGATGGCTACAGCAGAGGCTATGGCGCTGCCGCTACCTCTATGCAGTCTCGTGCTCAGATGCCCGCGTACGGCAACGGGTTCGGCGGAGGCTCCGGTGCTGCTGCTACCTGCAGGCAGCCGCGCCCTATCACGTACGGGGCCTACGGTGGGAACGGTCTTGGAACGCCCCAGCAGCCGCCTCTCACCCGGACAACTAGCTACGGCGGCTGCGGCGACTACGGTGACGAGTTCGACCAGGGCTGGCGGGAGCCGCCACCCAAGACGGACGGGCAAAAGGTCGATGTTTATAAGACGGGTGATCGGCAGCGTCAGAACAACGACTAACGCGCAACGGATACTAATCATTGCGAGTTTGTCCGGTGCTAATGGCCGCCAACAGGCGGCGACGATGACTGGGCACCGCTTTCAAGGTTTCATGACGGTCTTTGGATGGACTCGGTGGGTGACATGTGCACCCCCCCCCCCTCCTTCCCCGAACAAGCAGATCTTGGGTGTTTACATGGTGACTTGGTGATAGGGCGGGAGGAGATGGAGCGTTGAAGAGGGGCATGAGCATGAGGCGGTCAGGACATGGTATACTCTCCCGCCATGTTCGAAGCTTCAGCCTCGAGATCACGCGAGAGACTGAGCATTGCTGGGTGGTACTTGGACCACTAGAGCGGCGTCCAACACAACACCAACTTGGGGGGACTGGCAAGAAGGGGGGGGGATGATGACGGTATGCAGCGCACCATGTATGATAGGAAGGAATCTGCGGCAGAATCAACTGCAGACTGCGCTTGTGTTAAATCGCATTGCTTGCGCAAGGGTCAGTCATTACAAGGAACCCAGATAGACACAACAAATAATCAACGTTACGGAAACTTGTCCCCTTCATAGCAGCACGGCTCCGGCTATATTATTTCAATTGCTTTGTTTTTATATTAAAAAATAAAAAAGTCTTCTCTTTGCATCTTTAGATAAAGTCTATAATTTCCTTATAAATAATAATAGTATCCTTCTATTTTAGTAATATTACTATACTACTTTTTCTTTAGTTAAAGAAAGCTTTCTTTATTTCGCTTAGCTAATACTATAATCCTTTAGCCTTGATTTAATTTAGCATTTTATTATAAGTTTAGACTAAAAAATAAGGCATTTGCTTACTTTGCTGTTATTATAAAGCTAGCTTATTAGCGTATTATAATTATATATAGAATTATTATATAGTATTCTATATAACTCTTGCTTAATACAGACTGCAAATTCCTCTTATATTCTATAGCGTCTTGAGTCTTATCTGTAAGACACCCATCGGTAAGATCCTTATTGGGCCTAGGACGGCTGTGGATTCCTTTCAGCGGCCGCCTGGCCGTGGTGTTTGCTAGTGAACAAAGGCGTGAACAAAGAACTGTACCTAGTCCCGATCAGGCAGGCGGTCTGCAGCCAGTGGCAGAACTGGGCTGGCCTTCATATAGGGCAGCCACTGCTACTGCATTTCGTACCTACTCTTTCTAATAGACAACAACCACCCTCAACAGCTTTTCAGACTTCCATCACTATCGTGACTGTGAAGCCCTGAGCCGTTGAGACCGGTTGCCCCATTTCAGTGGCCTGTACACACACGGCCTTGAGGCTCGATCAATGTCGCAAGCAAGTCACTGTCATCTTGAAAGCTGCCAGTGGGGTCCGGATCCACGTCGATGGCAGACGTATCAGTCAGCGAGGGTAGAGTGTCCACAGTATGCCCACTCCGATCACGTCGCTGTCGTCGCTTCCGAGGGCGTCCCCGTCTCTCCTCCTGAGGAGGAGCTATCGTCCGAATCACAAGCCCACAGCCTCCCACGCGCATTCTTGTCGTACCATTCACCTTCTTTCTCTTTCCGCAACTCGTCGTCCGAGTCACAAGCCCACAGCCTCCCACGCGCGGTCCTCTCGTACCACCTACCCTCCTCGCTCAACTCATCGTCTCCTTCGGCCTGAGAGCGAGACCGTTTCCTGCTGCTGCTGCTGCTGCTCACGCTCTTCGAGCCGCCACCGCCACCGAACAGGTTCCTTAGGGAGCTTCCGGGTAACCACTCCATCTTCATCTCGTACTCCTGCAGTGGGCCATCCGCTATAGCCCGAGCTTGCCGTCTCACTATGTATTTGTTGACTGCCGAGTATGCTATGAAAGGCTTCAATAGCATGAACACGGCCTGTGCGAACTTGGCGAACATGTATACCTTCCCAGCACCCTGGAGGGCGCCTTCTTGCACGGGTATATTATGCCACTCGGCGGCGAACTCACTAATGCCGGGTGTTGGTGTGGCGAGAACGTGGACTACAAAATCATCTCGCTTCGGGACAAGCGCAAACATATAAGCATCCCAGACGGAATGTAGATCGTGCCGCATGTAAAGAATGTTGCGGCTGTTGTCGATGAACCGCAGTGGCTCTCGAACCTGGTCTCCGTAGCGTCTCATAGCGTTGGTCTGGAACCACTGGGTCTGGCCCGAAGGGACCAGATGCGCTTTGTGGATAGCATAGGAGCTGTCGGAGATGACACATCGCTGGTAGATCGGACGAGGTAGAGGTGGGACCACGAAGGTGGTGGAGGTCGTGGACATTGGGCGTTCTGCGGACCCCCGGGTCGGGGCGTCCCATTCCGGGGCGTCCCATTCCAGGGCTGAGAAGCTGTCGTGGGGGAATGCCCACTCCTCAAACCTTGGCACAACTGGGTATATGTCGCGGCCGTCGACCCGGTTGGTATCGTCGCCGTCTGGTCGGTTTGCGATGAACCAATAGGTCTCCCTGGTGAGGATCCCATCCGGCGCAACGACGACTGCGTCCTGCCCATCCCGGTCGGTCGCGAGGTAGCCGTGAAAGGCGTTATCTGCGACGATCTGGCAGGCACGGAGCGCAGTGCGATGATGCACACCAGTCACTGCTTCTGGCTCCGTTTGCGCCTGGGCTGGGTTTCGGTCGAGTGTGGAGGTTTGCTCGGTGTGGTCTAGTCGAGGTAGCCTGAAGAGGATGTCATCGGGGTCTGCGTAGGCCGGGTGCCTGAAGGAGATTGTGGGACATGGCGGTATCGAGTCCGCGGTCGGGTCCTTGTGAATTCGCTGCTTTATTGCGACACTGGCCATGGCCGCGATTGCGCTTGCTGCCAGTATCGCGGTGGCACGGCAAGGGTTGACTGTGATGGGGTGAGGGAAGTTATGAGGTCAGGCGGCTCAACCAGTGCACGGACCAGGGTGAATCCGACACGGCCCGAACACCAAGCTGTGGCGCGTCTGAACAAATGTCAACCTTATGCAGAGTCAACCTTATGCAGAGTTAGAAAATAGAAAATGGAAAAGTTGCTGTAGAAAACAAGAAATAGAGCGTTACTTAATATAAGCATTTTCCTATATAAAGGAAACTGTTACAGCTTTTATCGCTATGTTAACAGCTTAGAAAATAATGTTTACTAATATAGTAGCGGAAGAGATGATAGCGCACGACGGTGTACTAGGTATATAGTCAATTAGTTACGACCCGGGCGGCGTGTTTAAAACGTCTCTTTGTTATTAATGTTTTCCCCTGTTAGCTGGCCGAACAACACTTCCTAGCGTAGATCCCAGCCGGATTATGCTAGGGGAATGTACTTCGACGGAGCGGTGAGCGCCTATGCCGCCTCAGTAGACAAACGCGCTAAAGCAGTCGTGATGGTGTCGTCTATCCTCAGCTTCTTCAAGCCGGAAGAGCGTGAAAAGATCTTTGCCGAACTCACCAAGGACCGGCAGTCACTGCGGGGCAACGAAGCCCTCACCCTGCCGCCCTCCAACAACAAGGAAGGGAATCCTATCGGGATGGCAGGGTCTGGAGGTCCGGGCGGTATCGAGCCAAACGGCTTCATAAACGCCATGACCCGCATTACCCTACAGACGTATCAGGTACTTGTGCGTTGGTATCCCAAGGAGATACTGAAGACGGACACGACACCAGTCATGATGGTCACAGCCGAACTAAATAACATTTCACATTCCTGAAGAGCAGAAAGGGGTCTTCGTGGAGTTCCAACACGACTAGAAAGAAAACAAGAACAAAAATGCATACTAATAATTCTGGCTCCTGCAAAAGGACATCTTACGGTGCTCCACGGCGAAGGTGCTGAGAAGCTGCTTGCAGAACAGACTGATTTCATGACGGCGATTCTCGATGGGCCGAGAAGGTAGTCGAGGTTGGTCGTCTTGGAGTTGAGATTCTAGTAAAAGTCTGACGAAGACAGTCACTAGCCCGAGGTCTCTCACGTGGGGACTGAAGCACTTTTGATGGTGTTGTACTGGCCTGGAGTAATTCCCAAGTGTCTGCATTAGTGACTGAATGAGGTAGTTGTCCAGGTAGTAATTCCAGGGCAGCAGGTTTTGAAGGCTCGTCCGGAAACTCGGTCGAACGACTGGTACCTTACTTCATACTATGCTCCGTCTCGGGACGTCTTTGTTGATACGTGATTGGTAAGACTTATGCAGAGTAAGATTCTTGTCTCGAACGAGCAAGCCTGCAAGCGACAAGTCGCACTGGCCTTGAGCGGCTTACAAATGACGATGCTTACCTATCGGGGGGCCGCGGGCTGGACATCGGTGTAGTATATATATATATATATACCCAACCTGCCAACGTCCTTGATGAGTCGTTGGCTTGTCTACGGTGGGATACTACTGTCAACAAATCATCGACTCTTCTCCTGTTTCCCCCCTGCACTCCCACATGGTCCTATCAGGCTAGCTGGCTAGACTGCACATCCTAAATTTCTCGACATGATGGCAGACCCAACCATCGTGCTCATCACCGGTGCCAACCGGGGCATAGGCAAGGGCCTGCTGGCCAAATTTTTGGCCAGGCCCAACCACATTGTTATTGCTGGCAACCGGTCCCCCGAGGATGAGACGTCCAAATCTCTCGCCTCTCTGGCCACCGCTGACGGCACGAAGCTCATCGTCGTCAAGATCGACGCCACGGTGGCCGATGACCCTACCAAGGCCGTCAAGGAGCTCAAGAGATTGCACGGAATCGACCACCTCGACATCGTCGTCGCGAACGCCGGCATTGCCTTGAGCTGGCCAAAGGTCTCCGAGGTCAAAGTCGAAGAGAGTATGTCTTTGCCTTTTTCTCTATTTCTCTTGAGTTGGAATCACCAGCCGGTTTCAACAGTTTAAAGAACAACTCGGTCTCTCTGGGTTGACTATGAACAATGCTGCTCACTCTTGACACCTGCCAACAAGGACATCATTTTGCGCCAGGGCTGACATGAGAATCTCTAGTGCGGACGCACAACGAGCCCAACGTCTTTGGTTTCATCTGGCTGTTTCAGGCCACGTTGCCGCTGCTCAAGAAATCGACCAAGGGCCCCAAGTGGGTGTCCATAGGCTCGTCAGCTGCCTTCCTCACCAACATGCTCGACATGCCGAACGCCGCCTATGCCCAAACCAAGGTTGTTGTGCACTGGCTCACAAAGCGGATTCATATCGAGGAGCCTTGGCTCACGGCATTCCCCATCGATCCTGGGTGAGTCCTTAAAGTCCCATGGGTGATCTGACGACGTCCTCTAACCGAGCTGAAACCACAGTTGGGCCCAGACGGGCATCGGAAATCGTGGTGCTGAGTGGTTTGGATATAAGGAGGCTGCTATCACGGTTGAGACAAGCACTTCCGGACTGATCAAGGTCATTGACGCAGCGACGAGGGAGTCTCATAGCGGAAAGCTGTGGGTATACGATGGCAGGGAGGAGCCATGGTAGTGGCATTTCGTGCTTTCGTTACTGTCGGAAAGTTATCACGGGATGGGCACCCAGGCACTCAACCTCCACGAAGGTAAGGCGTCGGAGGCGGGAAAGTCTGCCGCGGCGATCATCAGCGGAATGGAGATATTCCCAGAGGCGCAAAAAAAATGAACTCTAGTGGCATTCACACAATTCTTTCCCATTTCAAAGTGCTCCTTTGCGTCCCGTGTTGGCAGAGAACGCGTCACAACCTGGAATCCTTTGATGTATTGCAGCGTACAATACCTAGACTAAATCTGCTAACAGTGGCAGAACAGGCTCGGCCTCTAGAATTGGCACTTCACAGACTCATTGACTTTCAGTCAGTGATCCGGAAATTCTAATGAAACATATAGGTACCGATTCTATCTAGGCATACAACTATACTGAGCTCTAAAAATCATTCTACACGACGTGAGTGTGCATACGAAGTTCAAACAGATCTGACGCCTCCCGGTACTGTTACAAATCAGATAAAGAAAAAGATGCAGCCTCACCCATTGAGAACACTTCACAAATCTAAGTATCTAAGTAGGGACTAAGGACTACTCATCCCGGCTAAGTCTTCCATCGGGTTATCGAAAGTGGCCTCGTTCATGCATGCGCTGCCGCCTGGGGTCACCTGGCGTCAGGACTTTCAACTGGTCCTGGTTCTCTTTCATTTGGGATTGCAGCTCGGAGATGATCTCCCCCATGTTAGGTGCGATCCCGTTGATACGAAATGCATATTACAACTCATAATGCATTCACATGCATTCACATGCCTCAACAACTTTGCGCCCAAAGTTGGTAGTAGCCCGTTAGAGCACATTATCCCTGAGCTTTGGCGCCCGGTAAATCCGGTAATCCGAGGCACCGTTTATCCGCTTTTTCTCTCTTCATTCGTTCCTCTCTGCCTTTGTACTATGATTCCATCTACCTTGCACCTCTTCCTAGTACATACCCTCTTAAGAACCTTTTCAATTACAGTCTCCGCTTTGCCATGCTCCAGGTCATTGCCTTAAATTCGTTACTACGTATATGCGGCGGAGACTCGGGTAAAGAGACGTTCTCGCCCTCTTCCACAGGATATACTATATTGCACCTTTCGCAGTACGCACTTAAATGCTTCTCAGTTACAGTCTTCGCTATACTTCTTTTGCTATACTATAGGCTCTTCCCTGTTATATATTTACTGCAGGTAAGGCTTAGGCCTTAGGAAGTACGGAGTATATATACGCGTATGCGCAGCTGAGACTTATTAATTAAGGAGATATTCTTACAGTATCATCTATCTCGCTATCCTTCTATTATCACTAATATTAATATTATCTTTCAGGGCGCATTACTAAGAAGCGGAGTTAAGGCTGCTCTAACTTGCTATAGAGGCATTAAAAGCCTAAGTAGGTAGGATCTTATATACTGCTAGTAGCATATTGAAATAATATAATGCTAGTCTTGTATAAGGGATTTCCAGTTACTCTTTATAGCTTGCTAGCCGTCTTTAGCATCGAATAGCTCTAATAGTATCTAGGTCTCTTAACTCCTCCGACTATATCTATACTGCCTCCAAGTCTTTTCGCGCTGTAAGTTTACCTTTAGAGCGCCTATATTAACTGCTGCCTCGCTAATATTTACTATATAGGCATATAGTTATATTTATAGTTCTAGACTCTTAGTTCCCTACTACCCGTCGACCTTAATATTATTTATAGCAATAACATTATTATATCCTAGCAGCTTTAAGTAGTAGTCGGCATTTAAGACTACTTATATAGAATAATAGATATTAGGCTCGAAATACCTTTAACAGATTTATATCTATTTCCCTCTATTAGCCGATACTTTCTATTGAACTCTCTTTAAATATATTCTAACTAATGAAATATTTACAACTTATCCTTATATCGTGCACCTACCCTAGAGAGTTAAGGCTAGGTATTATAGTTGGATTACTAAATTCAAGATTAAGAGGGAGAAGATGCTGTATTCCCTAGGTAGGTAGTTCAGTATTAAATGAATAGACGAACTAAATCTTAAAGAAGGAAAGAAAGCCTTCTTCTATTAGGTAGGCCTCGGCCTGCCTTTTACTCCTATTAGCCTATTAACTAAACCGACTTTTAGTCTTTATAACCTTATAGGTCCGAATTTATAATAACTATTCCCCCCTTTATAAGTAACCGTCTACGGTTATTAAATTTGCTATAACGTTTAGTATTATAGAGAGTAATTTATATTATTTCGGTAGTTAGAGTTATAACTGCCTAAGTTATAAGTTATAGGGTATAGCGCTTTATTTAGGGCCTAGATA